>CM042824.1:19570445-19838482 GCA_009982885.2 Hyles vespertilio | reverse complement strand
TCTACCGGGCTGGGGAGCTTTCTCCTCCGGCTTAAGTTGTCAGCAATAAGTTCTTTCTCAGTTGGCTTAATAGGGCTGTGTGCTTTTCCTCTACCGGGCTGGGAGCTTTCTTCTCCCCGGCTTAAGTTTGTCAGCACATATGTTTTTCAGTTGGCTTAATAGGGCTGTGTGACTTTTCCTCTACCTGGCTCGGAGCTTTTCCGCGCTGGCTTAGTTTGTCAGCAATAAGTTCTTTTCTCCGTTGGTTTGGTCAGGCTAGGTGCCTTTTCTTCTACCGGGCTTGGAGCTTTCTCCTCTGGTTGTCTTTTTCAGCAATAGTTTCTTTCTCAGTTGGTTTAATAGGGCTAGGTGCCTTTTCCTCTACGGGGCTAGGAGATTTCTCTCCGGCTTAAGTTTGTCAGCAATAGGTCTTTTTCCCGTTGGTTTGTCGGGCGGGGTGCCTTTTCTTCTACCGGGCTAGGAGCTTTCTCTCTGGCTTGTCTTTGTCAGCAATAGGTTCTTTCTCCATTGGTTTAATAGGGCTAGGTGCCTTTCCTCTACCGGGCTAGGAGCTTTCTCCTTCCGTCTTAGGTTTGTCAGCAATAGTTCTTTTTTCCGTTGGTTTGTCGGGCGGGTGCCTTTTCTTCTACCGGCTAGGAGCTTTCCCTCCTCTGGCTTGTCTTTGTCGCAAATAGGTTCTTTCTCCATTGGTTTAATAGGGCGAGTGACCTTTTCCTCTACCGGGCTAGAGCTTTCTCCGTCGGCCTTAAGTTGTCAGCAATAGTTCTTTCCTCAGTTTGCTTAATATGGGCTGTGTGACTTTTCCTCTACCCGGGCTGGGAGCTTTCTCCTCCGGCTTAAGTTTGTCAGCCAATAGGTTGCTGTCTCAGTTGGCTTAATAGGGCGGTGTGTGACTTTTCCTATACCGAGGCTGGAGCTTTCTCCTCCGGCTTAAGTTTGGTCAGCAATAAGTTCTTTCTTCGTTGGTTTGGTCGGGCTAGGTGCCTTTCTTCTACCGGGCTTGGAGCTTTCTCCTCTGGCTTGTCCTTTGTCAGCAATATATTCTTTCTCCGTTGGTTGAATAGGGCTAGGTTCCTTTTCCTCTACCGGGCTTGGAGCTTTCTCCTCCTGCTTTGGACTTTGTGAGCAATAGGTTTCTTTCTCAGTTGGATGAATAAGGGATAGGTTCCTTTTCTTTCAACCGGGCTGGGAGCTTTCTCGTCCGGCTGTCTTTGTCAGCAATAGGTTCTTTTTAGTTGGTTTAATAAGGCTCAGGTGCCTTTTCCTCTACTGGGCTGGGAGCTTTTTCCTCTGGCTTGTCTTTGTCGTCAATAGGTTTTTTCTCCCTTAGTTTGGTTGGGCTCGGTGCCTTTTCCTCTACCGGGCTGGGAGCTTTCTCGTCCGGCTTGTCTTTGTCCGCAATGGGTTTTGTTCATCTAAAAATGTGTTTTCTTTCTCGTCAGGTTCTGGTGATACAGGTTCCCTTTCACCATCGATTTTCTTTTGTGCAGGTGTAAATTCCATGATATCATGAATATCTGTTCTAAACTTACTTGCTTTACATCAAGTTTGTCAGAAATGATATCAACTTCTTTCTTGATTTTATCAGTTACTCGACTTAAACTCAGTGGCAGTTCTCCTACAATTTCTTTCGTTGATAATCCGATACCTCATGTTCCGTTGTTGAAAGGTAACGTTGCGCTGTAATCGGTTCATCTGTTCTTTTAGTCATCTTTATTTCTTCATTATCTTTTTCTGAAATGAGTTGCTTAAGACCTTCCTTTACCGAAAGTTGGAGCGAATCTATCACATGTTCAACACCATTTCCATCATCAAAACATCATCAGTTGATTCACCGTCTAATTTTGATATTTTGTCTCTTTGTAATGATTAACTTATCAACGGAAATTTTCTCTTTACTTTCTTCATAAGTATCAAGTATTAATTCTGGGCTTGGATGTCATCATCTAAAATTGCGGTTGCGATTTTTTTCATGTTGTGACGTCCATCACTTGCACTTAGTAATATCATGGATTCCTGTTAACGATGCAGGTAGTTCATCTATTTCTACAACAATCTGTCTCTATTATCTGACTTTCTTTCTCCGAACTGTTTTACTACAGGAACTTTGCTGAGAAAGATGTCAGATGCATCTTTTAAAGGTTCTTGCGCAATAACACGATGGCGATAGCATCCTCAGTTTTTTTGCTGTCTTCCAGGTCTTTGAGTTTCAATGGGCTAGGAGCCTGTTCGTTCAAGTTTGATATTTCAAGCTTCTCTGGACTGGGTGCTTTCTCTTCAGGTTTAATTGGGCGACTTTCTCATCTAATTCAAGTTTTACGGGTTTGGCTGGGCTAGGTTCTTTCTCCTCAGGCTTGACTTGGCTAGGAACCTTTTCGTCTGGTTTGAGTATCTCAAGCTTCTCTGGACTGGGTTCTCTTTCCTCAGGTTGACTGGGCTGACTTTCTCATCTAATTTAAGTTCAGGGTTTCGCTGGGCTAGGTTCTTTCTCCTCAGGTTGACTGGGCTAGGAGCTTTTTCGTCTGGTTTAATCATTTCAAGCTTGTCTGGACTGGGTGCTTTTCCTCGGGTTTGTCTGGGATGACCTTTTCGTCAACTTAAGTTCCCAGGTTTGACTGGGCTAGGTTCTTTCTCCTCAGGTTTGACTGGGGCTAGGAACCTTTTCGTCTGGTTTGATTATTTCAAGCTTCTCTTGACTTGATTCTTTCACTTCATCTTTGGACTGTGCTTGGAGCTTTTCTTCAGGTTCAAGTATCTCAAACTTCTCTGGACTAGGTTCTTTCTCCTCAGGTTTAATGGGCTGACCTTTTCGTCCAATTTAATTTCTTCGGGTTTGAGTGGACTAGGCTCTTTCTCCTCAGCTTTTACTGGGCTAGGAACCTCTATCCTCTGGTTTGGACTGGGCTAGGAGCCTTTCTTCAGGTTTGAGGTATTTCAAGCTTCTTCCGGACTGGGTTCTTTCTGTTCATGTTTGTCTGGGCTTGGAGCTTTTCTTCTGGTTTGAGTTCCTCAACTTTCTCTGGGCTCGGCTTTTTCTCCTCAAGTTTGACTGGGCTAGGTTCTTTCTCTCAGGTTTACTGGGCTGGACCTTTTCGTCTGGTTTTGAGTATCTCAAGCTTCTCTGACTTGTTCCTTTCACTTCATCTTTGAATGGACTAGGAGCCTTTTCGTCAGGTTTGATTATTTCAAGCTTGTCTGGACTGGGTTCTTTCTCCTTAGGTTTGGCTTTGCGTGGAGCTTTTTCTTCTGGTTTGAGTTTCCTCAGACTTTCTCTGGGCTCGGATCTTTCTCCTCAGGTTTGACTGGCTAGGTAATTTCTCCTCAGGTTTTTACTGGGCTAGGAACCTTCACATCAGGTTTGAGTACTTCAAGCTTTCTGGACTGGGTTCTTTTTCCTCAGGTTGACTGGGCTTGGAGCTTTTTCGTCTGGTTTGATTATTCAAGCTTGTCTGGACTGGGTGCTTTCTCGTCGAGTTTGACTGGGCTGACCTTTTCGTCAAATTTAAGTTCCTCAGGTTTGACTGGGCTAGGAGCTTTTTCGTCTGATTTAATCATTTCAAACTTGTCAGGACTGGGTGTTTCTCCTCGGGTTTGTCTGGGCTGACCTTTTCGTCAACTTTAAGTTCCCCAGGTTTGACTGGGCTAGGTTCTTTGTCCTCAGGTTTGACTGGGCTAGGAACCTTTTCGTCTGGTTTGAGTATCTCTAGCTTTCTCTGTCTGTGTTATCTTTCCTAAGGTTTGCCTGGCGACTTTCTCGACTGGGCTGACTTTCTCATCTAATTTAAAGTTCTACGGGTTTCGCTGGGCTAGGTTCTTTCTCCTCAGGTTTGACTGAGCTAGGAGCTTTTTTCGTCTGGTTTAATCATTTCAGGCTTGTCTGGACTGGGTGCTTTCTCCTCGGGTTTGTCTGGGCTAGGAACCTTTTCGTCTGGTTCGATTATTCAAGCTTGTCTGGACTGGGTTCTTTCTCCTCAGGTTTGGCTGGGCTTGGAGCTTTTTCTTCTGTTTTAATCATGTCAAACTTGTCTGGACTGGGTGCTTTCTCCTCGAGTTCTCTGTGCTGACCTTTTCGTCAACTTTAAGTTCCCCAGGTTTGACTGGGCTAGGTTCTTTCTCCTCAGGTTTGACTGGGCTAGGAACCTTTCGTCTGGTTGATTATTCCAAGCTTCTCTTGACTTGGTTCTTTCACTTCATCTTTGACTGGACTAGGAGCCTTTTCGTCAGGTTTAATTATTTCAAGCTGGTCTGGACTGGGTTCTCTTTCCTTAGATTTGACTGGGCTTGATTTTCTCATCCAATTTTAGTTCTACGGGTTTGGCTGGGCTAGGTTCTTTCTCCTTAGGTTTCACTGGGCTTGGAACCTTAACATCAGGTTTTAGTACCTCAAGCTTCTCTGGACTGGGTTCTTTCTCCTCAGGTTTGACTGGGCTTGGAGCTTTTTCGTCTGGTTTAATTATTTCAAGCTTGTCTGGACTGGTTCTTACTCCTCAGGTTTGGCTGGGCGTGGAGCTTTTCTTCTGGTTTGAGTTCCTCAACTTTCTCTGGGCTCGGCTCTTTCTCCTCAGGTTTGACTGGGCTAGGTACTTTCTCCTCAGGTTTTACTGGGCTAGGAACCTTCACATCAGGTTTGAGTACTTCAAGCTTCTCTGGACTGGGTCTTTCTCCTCAGGTTTGACTGGGCTTGGAGCTTTTTCGTCTGGTTTTGATTATTTCAAGCTTGTCTGGACTGGGTGCTCTGTCTCGTCGAGTTTGACTGAGCTGACCTTTTCGTCAAATTTAAGTTCCTCAGGTTTGACTGGGCTAGGAGCTTTTCGTCTGATTTAATCATTTCAAACTTGTCAGGACTGGGTGTTTTCCCTCCTCGGGTTTGTCTGGGCTGACCTTTTCGTCAACCTTTAAGTTCCCCAGGTTTGACTGGGCTAGGTTTTTTGTCCTCAGGTTTGACTGGGCTAGGAACCTTTTCGTCTGGTTTGAGTATCTCAAGCTTCTCTGGTCTGGGTTCTCTTTTCCTCAGGTTTGACTGGGCTGACTTTCTCAGACTGGGCTGACTTTCTTATCTAATTTAAGTTCTACGGGTTTTGCTGGGCTAGGTTCTTTCTCCTCAGGTTTGACTGGGCTAGGAGCTTTTTCGTCTGGTTTAATCATTTCAAGCTTGTCTGGACTGGGTGCTTTCTCCTCGGATTTGTCTGAGCTAGGAACCTTTTCGTCTGGTTCGATTATTTCAAGCTTGTCTGGACTGGGTCTTTCTCCTCAGGTTTGGGCTGGGCGTGGAGCTTTTTCTTCTGGTTTGAGTTCCTCAACTTTCTCTGGCTCGGCTCTTTCTCCTCAGGTTTGACTGGGCTAGGTACTTTCTCCTCAGGTTTTACTGGGCTAGGAACCTTCACATCAGGTTTGAGTACTTCAAGCTTCTCTGGACTGGGTTCTTTCTCCTCAGGTTTGACTGGGCTTGGAGCTTTTTCGTCTGGTTTGATTATTTCAAGCTTGTCTGGACTGGGTGCTTTCTCGTCGAGTTTGACTGAGCTGACCTTTTCGTCAAATTTAAGTTCCTCAGGTTTGACTGGGCTAGGAGCTTTTTCGTCTGATTTAATCATTTCAAACTTGTCAGGACTGGGTGTTTTCTCCTCGGGTTTGTCTGGGCTGACCTTTTCGTCAACTTTAAGTTCCCAGGTTTGACTGGGCTAGGTTCTTTGTCCTCAGGTTTGACTGGGCTAGGAACCTTTTCGTCTGGTTTGAGTATCTCAAGCTTCTCTGGTCTGGGGTTCTCTTTCCTCAGGTTTGACTGGGCTGACTTTCTCGACTGGCTGACTTTCTTATCTAATTTAAGTTCTACGGGTTTTGCTGGGCTAGGTTCTTTCTCCTCAGGTTTGACTGGGCTAGGAGCTTTTTCGTCTGGTTTAATCATTTCAAGCTTGTCTGGACTGGGTGCTTTCTCCTCGGATTTGTCTGAGCTAGGAACCTTTTCGTCTGGTTCGATTATTTCAAGCTTGTCTGGACTGGGTTCTTTCTCCTCAGGTTTGGCTGGGCTTGGAGCTTTTTCTTCTGTTTTAATCATGTCAAACTTGTCTGGACTGGGTGCTTTCTCCTTGAGTTTCTCTGGGCTGACCTTTTCGTCAACTTTAAGTTCCCCAGGTTTGACTGGGCTAGGTTCTTTCTCCTCAGGTTGACTTGGCTAGGAACCTTTTCGTCTGGTTTGATTATTCCAAGCTTCTCTGGACTTGGTTTCTTTCACTTCATCTTTGACTGGACTAGGAGCCTTTTCGTCAGGTTTAATTATTTCAAGATGGTCTGGACTGGGTTCTCTTTCCTTAGATTTGACTGGGCTGACTTTCTGATCCAATTTTAGTTCTACGGGTTGGCTGGGCTAGGTTCTTTTCTCCTTAGGTTTCACTGGGCTTGGAACCTTCACATCAGGTTGTTAGTACCTCAAGCTTCTCTGGACTGGGTTTCTTTCTCCTCAGGTTTGACTGGGCTTGGAGCTTTTCGTCTGGTTTAATTATTTCAAGCTTGTCTGGACTGGGTGCTTTCTCGTCGAGTTTGACTGAGCTGACCCTTTTCGTCAAATTTAAGTTCCTCAGTTTGACTGGCTAGGAGCTTTTTCGTCTGATTTAATCATTTCAAACTTGTCAGGACTGGGTGTTTTTCTCCTCGGGTTTGTCTGGGCTGACCCTTTTCGTCAACTTTAAGTTCCCCAGGTTTGACTGGGCTAGGTTCTTTGTCCTCAGGTTTGACTGGGCTAGGAACCTTTTCGTCTGGTTTTGAGTATCTCAAGCTTTCTCTGGTCTGGGTTCTCTTTCCCTCAGGTTTGACTGGGCTGACTTTCTCGACTGGGCTGACTTCTTATCTAATTTAAGTTCTACGGGTTTTGCTGGGCTAGGTTCTTTCTCCTCAGGTTTGACTGGGCTAGGAGCTTTTCGTCTGGTTTAATCATTTCAAGCTTGTCTGGACTGTGGTGCTTTCTCCTCGGATTTGTCTGAGCTAGGAACCTTTTCGTCTGTTTCGATTATTTCAAGCTTGTCTGGACTGGGTTCTTTCTCCTAGGTTTGGCTGGGCTTGGAGCTTTTTCTTCTGTTTTAATCATGTCAAACTTGTCTGGACTGGGTGCTTTCCTCCTTGAGTTTCTCTGGGCTGACCTTTTCGTCAACTTTAAGTTCCCCAGGTTTGACTGGGCTAGGTTCTTTCTCCTCGGTTTGACTTGGCTAGGAACCTTTTCGTCTGGTTTGATTATTCCAAGCTTCTCTGGACTTGGTTCTTTCACTTCATCTTTGACTGGACTAGGAGCCTTTTCGTCAGGTTTAATTATTTCAAGATGGTCTGGACTGGGTTCTCTTTCCTTAGATTTGACTGGGCTGACTTTCTGATCCAATTTTAGTTCTACGGGTTTGGCTGGGCTAGGTTCTTTCTCCTTAGGTTTCACTGGGCTTGGAACCTTCACATCAGGTTTTAGTACCTCAAGCTTCTCTGGACTGGGTTCTTTCTCCTCAGGTTGACTGGGCTTGGAGCTTTTTCGTCTGGTTTAATTATTTCAAGCTTGTCTGGACTGGGTGCTTTCTCCTCGGGTTTGACTGAGCTGACCTTTTCGTCAATTTTAAGTTCCTCGGGTTTGATTGGGCTAGATTCTTTCCCCTCAGTTTTGACTGGGCTAGGAACCTTTTCGTCTCGTTTGAGTTCATCAAATTTCTCTGGGCTCGGTTCTTTCTCCTCAGTTTTTACTGGGCTACGCACCTTTTCGTCTGGTTTGACGATGTCAAGCTTTTCTGGACTAGGTTTTTTTTCCTCAGGCGTGACTGTGCTTGGAGCCTTTTCTTCAGGTTCAAGTATCTCAAACTTCTCTGGACAAGGTTCTCTCTCCTCAGGTTTAATTGGGCTGACCTTTTCGTCCAATTTAATTTCTTCAGGTTCGACTGGACTAGGTTCTTTCTTCTCAGGCTTGACTGGGCTAGGAACCTTTTCGTCTGGTTTGAGTTCCTCAACTTTCTCTGGGCTCGGCTCTTTCTCCTCAGCTGTTACTGGGCTAGGAACCTTTTCGTCAAGTTTGATAATTTCAAGCTTCCCAGGACTGGGTTCTCTTTCCTCAGGTTTGAGTTGGCTAACTTTCTCATCCAATTTTAGTTCTACGGGTTTGGCTGGGCTAGGTTCTTTCTCCTCTGGCTTGACTGGGCTAGGAACCTTCTCATCAGGTTTGAGTATCTCAAGCTTTTGTGGACTGAGTTCTATCGTCTCAGGTTTGACTGGGCTAGAGGCTTTTTCGTCTGGTTTAATTATTTCAAGCTTGTCTGGACTGGGTGCTTTCTCCTCGGGTTTGTCTGGGATGATCTTTTCGTCAACTTTAAGTTCCTCAGGTTTGACTAGGCTACATTCTTTCTCCTCAGGTTTGACTGGGCTAGGAACCTTCTCATCAGGTTTGAGTATCTCAAGCTTCTCTGGACTGGGTGCTTTCTTTTCAGGTTTAATTGGGCTGACCTTTTCGCCCAATTGAGGTTCTTCGGGTTTGACTGGACTGGGTTCTTTCTCCTCAGGCTTGACTGGGCTAGGAACCTTCTCATCAGGTTTGAGTATTTCAAGCTTCTCTGGACTGGGTTCTTTCTGCTTAGGCTTGACTGGGCTGACCTTTTCGTCCAATTGAGGTTCTTCGGGTTTGACTGTACTAGGTTCTTTCTCCTCAGGTTTGACTGGGCTGACCTTTTCGTCAACTTTAAGTTCCTCAGGTTTAACTGGACTAGGTTCTTTCTCTTCAGGCTTGACTCGGCTAGGAACATTTTCGTCTGGTTTGAGTTCCTCAACTTTCTCTGGGCTCGGCTCTTTCTCCTCAGCTTTTACTGGGCTAGGAATCTTCTCCTCTGGTTTGACTGGGCCAGGAGCCTTTTCTTCAGGTTTGAGTATTTCAAGCTTCTCCGGACTGGGTTCTTTCTGTTCACGTTTGTCTGGGCTTGGAGCTTTTTCTTCTGGTTTGAATTCCTCAACTTTCTCTGGGCTCGGCTCTTTCTCCTCAGGTTTGACTGGGCTAGGAACCTTTCCATCTGATTTGAGGATGTCAATTTTTTCTGGGCTTGGTTCTTTCTCCTCAGGTTTGACTGGGCCGACTTTCTCATCTAATGTTAGTTCTACGGGTTTGGCTGTACTAGGTTCTTTCTCCTCAGGTTTGACTGGACTAGGTTCTTTCTCTTCAGGCTTGACTCGGCTAGGAACATTTTCATCTGGTTTGAGTTCCTCAACTTTCTCTGGGCTCGGCTCTTTCTCCTCAGCTTTTACTGGGCTAGGAATCTTCTCCTCTGGTTTGACTGGGCTAGGAGCCTTTTCTTCAGGTTTGAGTATTTCAAGCTTCTCCGGACTGGGTTCTTTCTGTTCACGTTTGTCTGGGCTTGGAGCTTTTTCTTCTGGTTTGAATTCCTCAACTTTCTCTGGGCTCGGCTCTTTCTCCTCAGGTTTGACTGGGCTAGGAACCTTTCCGTCTGATTGAGGATGTCAATTTTTTCTGGGCTTGGTTCTTTCTCCTCAGGTTTGACTGGGCTGACTTTCTCATCTAATGTTAGTTCTACGGGTTTGGCTGGGCTAGGTTCTTTCTCCTCAGTTTTGACTGAGATGACCTTTTCGTCCAATTTAAGTTCTTCGGTTTTAACTGGACTAGGTTCTTTCTCCTCAGTTACGACTGGGCTGGGAGCCTTTTCATCTGGTTTGAGTATCTCAAGCTTTTCTGGACTGGGTGCTTCCTCTTCAGGTTTAATTGGGCTGACCTTTTCGTCCAATTAAGTTTTTCGGGTTTGACTGGACTAGGTTCTTTCTCCTCAGGCTTGACTGGGCTGGGAGCCTTTTCGTCTGATTTAAGTATCTCAAGCTTTTCTGGACTGTGTTCTTTCTCTTGAAGTTGAATTGGGCTGACCATTTCGTCCAATTTAAGTTCTACGGGTTTGACTGGACTAGGTTCTTTCTCCTCAGATTTGACTGGGCTAGGAACTTTTTCATCTGGTTTGAGTATCACAAGCGTCTCTGGACTCGGTTCTTTCTCCTCGGTTTTTACTGGGCTAGGCACCTTTTCGTCTGGTTTGACGATTTCAAACTTGTCTGGACTAGGTGCTTTCTTCTCGGGTTTGACTAGGCTGACCTTTTCGTCTGGTTTGAGTATTTCAAGCTTGTCTGGACTAGGTGCTTTCTCCTCAGGTTTGACTGGGCTAGAAGCTTTTTCTTCTGGTTTTATTATTTCAAGCTTGTCTGGACTGGATGCTTTCTCCTCGGGTTTGACTGGGCTGATCTTTTCGTCAACTTTAAGTTCCTCAGGTTTGACTGGGCTAGATTCTTTCTCCTCAGTTTGACTGGGCTAGGTACCTTTTCGTCTCGTTTGAGTTCTTCAACTTTTTCTGGGCTTGGTTCTTTCTCCTCAGTTTGTACTGGGCTAGGCACATTTTCGTCTGGTTTCACGATGTCAAGCTTTATTGGACTATGTTTATTCTCCTCAGGCTTTACTGGGCTTGGAGCCTTTTCTTCAGGTTTGAGTATCTCAAGCTTCTCTAGACAAGGTTCTCTCTTCTCATGTTTTATTGGGCTGACCTTTTCGTCCAATTTAAGTTCTTCGGGTTTGACTGGACTAGGTTCTTTCTCCTCAGGTTTGACTGGGCTAACTTTCTCATCTAATTTAAGTTCTACGGGTTTGGCTGGGCTAGGTTCTTTCTCCTCAGTTTTGACTGAGATGACCTTTTCGTCCAATTTAAGTTCTTCGGTTTTAACTGGACTAGGTTCTTTCTCCTCAGTTTCGACTGTGCTGGGAGCCTTTTCATCTGGTTTGAGTATCTCAAGCTTGTCTGGACTGGGTGCTTTCTCTTCAGGTTTAATTGGGCCGACCTTTTCGTTCAATTTAAGTACTACGGGTTTGACTGCACTAGGTTCTTTCTCCTCAGGCTTGGCTGGGCGAGGAACTTTTTCGTCTGGTTTCATTATTTCAAGCTTGTCTGAACTGGGTGCTTTCTCCTCGGGTTTGACTGGGCTGACCTTTTCGTCTGGTTTAGTTATTTCAAGCTTGTCTGGACTGGGTGCTTTCTCCTCGGGTTTGACTGGGCTGACCTTTTCGTCTGGTTTAGTTATTTCAAGCTTGTCTGGACTGGGTGCTTTCTCCTCGGGTTTGACTGGGCTGACCTTTTCGTCCAATTTAAGTTCTTCGGGTTTGACTGTACTAGGTTCTTTCTCCTCAGGTTTGCCTGGGCTAGGAGCTTTTTTGTCTGGTTTAATTGTTTCAAGCTTGTCTGGACTGGGTGCTTCTTCCTCGGGTTTGACTGGGCTGACCTTTTCGTCAACTTTATGTTCCTCAGGTTTGACTGGGCTAGATTCTTTCTCCTCGGTTTGACTGGGCTAGGAACCTTTTCGTCTGGTTGACGATGTCAAGCTTTTCTGGACTAGATTTTTTCTCCTCAGGCTTTACTGGGCTTGGAGCCTTTTCTTCAGGTTTGAGTATCTCAAGTTTCTCTGGACTAGGTTCTCTCTCCTCTGGTTTAATTGGGCTGACCTTTTCGTCCAATTTAAGTTCTTCGGGTTTGACAGGACTAGGTTCTTTCTCCTCAAGTTTGACTGGGCTGACTTTCTCATCTAATTTAAGTTCTACGGGTTTGGCTGGGCTAGGTTCTTTCTCCTCAGTTTTGACTGAGATGACCTTTTCGTCCAATTTAAGTTCTTCGGTTTTAACTGGACTAGGTTCTTTCTCCTCAGTTTCGACTCTGCTGGGAGCCTTTTCATCTGGTTTGAGTATCTCAAGGTTTTCTGGACTGGGTGCTTTCTTTTCAGGTTTAATTAGGCTGACCTTCTCGTCAAATTTAAGTTCTTCGGGTTTGACTGGACTTGGTTCTTTCTCCTCAGGCTTGACTGGGCTAGGCACCTTTTCGTCTGGTTTGACGATTTCAAGCTTGTCTGGACTAGGTGCTTTCTCCTCGGGTTTGACTGGGCTGACCTTTTCGTCTAGTTTGAGTATCTCAAGCTTGTCTGGACTAGGTGCTTTCTCCTCGGGTTTGACTGGGCTTACCTTTTCGTCTGGTTTGAATATCTCAAGCTTGTCTGGACTAGGTGCTTTCTCCTCGGGTTTGACTGGGTTGACCTTTTCGTCCAATTTAAGTTCTTCGGGTTTGACTGTACTAGGTTCTTTCTCCTCAGGTTTGACTGGGCTTGGAGCCTTTTCTTCAGGTTTGAGTTCCTCAACTTTCTCTGGACTCGGCTCTTTCTCCACGGGTTTTACTGGGCTAGGAACCTTCTCGTCTGGTTTGACGATGTCAAGCTTTTCTGGACTAGGTTCTTTCTGCTCAGGTTTAATTGGGCTGACCTTTTCGTCTGGTTTGAGTATCTCAAGCTTGTCTGGACTAGGTGCTTTCTCCTCGGGTTCGACTGGGCTGACCTTTTCGTCCAATTTAAGTTCTTCGGGTTTGACTGTACTAGGTTCTTTCTCCTCAGGTTTGACTGGGCTTGGAGCCTTTTCTTCAGGTTTGAGTTCCTCAACTTTCTCTGGACTTGGCTCTTTCTCCCCCGGGTTTTACTGGGCTAGGAACCTTCTCTTCTGGTTTGACGATGTCAAGCTTTTCTGGACTAGGTTCTTTCTGCTCAGGTTTAATTGGGCTGAACTTTTCGTCCAATTTAAGTTCTTCGGGTTTGACTGGACTAGGTTCTTTCTCCTCAGGCTTGACTGGGCTAGGAACCTTTTCGTCTGGTTTGAGTTCTTCAACTTTCTCTGGGCTCGGCTCTTCCTCCTCAGCTTTTACTGGGCTTGGCACCTTTTCGTCTAGTTTGGCGATTTCAAGATTTTCTGGACTGGGTTCTTTCTCCTCAGGTTTAATTGGGCTAACCATTTCGTCCAATTTAAGTTCTTCGGGTTTGACTGGTTTCAATACCTCAATTTTCTTTTGGCTTAGTTCTCTCTCTGCTGGTTTGCCTGGGCTAGGTGCCTTTTCGTCTGGTTTCAGTTCCACCAGTTTCTCTGGGCTAGGTTCTTGATATTCGGTTTTTGCTAGTATTACTACCTTTTGTTTTTGTGTCTCCAGGTCTTGTTTTTCTAATTCGGCAATTTTATATGCAAGTTCTTTTTCAATTCTTTCATCTGTTTTCTTTTCATAACCAATTTGCACAATCTCTGTATCGTCAATGGGCATTTTCATTTTTAAATCTTTACTAGTGTCGCCATTTATTTCAATGTCAGCAACGGAGACTTTGGTATCCGTAGTAGTATGTTCCGTTCCGTCAGGGTGTAAATCGGTTGTAGCAACATTGGTAATAGTTTTTATCTTTCTTAATAGTTTTTGGTTGTCCGTGTATCTTGTCCTCACTGTTCTGGTGACAATAGTCCTTTTAATAGTAATGCCTTTTTCTTTGATTTCAATAGTTTCAGTAGTTTCTGTTTCTTCGGGCATACCGTCCGGTTTCAAACCCTTGAGAACCGCATCAATTTTGGCGGTCTCCTCGTCTCCTGACTCCTTAATGCCATCCAGTAACTCAAGTTCTGATGTTTTATCAATCAGGGAAGCCTTTTTGGTGGTTTTCGTTGCTGTAGATCCATCGGGATGCTGGTCTTCTGTGATTGTCGTGACTATTACTTTAATGCGCCTTATATTTGTAGTTACGTTATAGAACTCTTGCCTGGTGGTTATAATAGTGATATTTCGCAAAATTATTACGCCAGCCTCTACGACAGTTTCAGTTCCCGTGCTAGTTTCTTCGTTTGGTTTACCGATAGGCTCAAATCCTTCGAGATTTTCATCGATAATATCTACAACTTTATGCTCAATATCACTGACTGTAGTACAGCTTTTTTCCTGAGTACGTGTGGAGCCGTCAGGGTAATGATCTGTTGTAGTAACAGTGGTATCTTTTTTAAGTTTTTTAAGAATACCTTGTTTCTCAGCATATTTTGTCTTAACTATTCGTGTGACAATAACTCGTCGAACGATAATTTTGTTTTCTTTAATTTCTTCTGTTTTGACAATTTCTGTAACTTCAGGTTCCTCTGCAGGTATAAGATCTTTAAGATCCGCTTCAATATCGACACTATCTTGTGTCTTTTCTTCTTCCTTTAATGTTTCTTCTGGTGCCGTTGGAGACTCTTTAGCTGGTTTGTCTGTTAGGGGAATTTCCTTTGTGATATCTTCACAAGGTTCACTATCGATATAAATATCTGTGACCGAGGTTCTGGTATCTGTAGTGGTCTTTGCTGATCCATCTGGATAAATGTCTGTTGTAGTTGCGGTTGTTAGTGTCTTTAATTTTTTCGAGACTCTACGGCTATCTGAGTATTTAGTCTTGACTATTCTGGTGACAATAGTCCTCTTGATGGTTATATTGTTCTCCTTGATTTCGAAAGATTCAGTAGTTTCTGTTTCTTCAGACTCACCCTCTGGTTCGAGTTCCTTTAGAGCCGCTTCGACTTTGGCAGTTTCTTCGTCAACAAATTCCTTGACAACATCTGTTAACTCTTCGAGTAAAGGCTCATCTAGCACAGAAGCTTTTTCAGTGGTTTTTATAACCATAGATCCATCAGGATATTCATCCTCTGTGACAGTTGTAAGAGTCTTTTTGATGCGCTTAATTGTTGTAATTACATTACGGAATACTTGCTCGACAATTATGATGGTTATTCTTCGTTTAATTATAGCGCCAGCTACGGTGACAGTTTCAGTTTTGGTTCTTGACTCTTCTTTAGGTTTACCGACTGGTTCGAAGCCTTCAAAACTTACTTCGATGACGTTCATAGACTTGTGCTCAATATCTGTGAGCATTATACTATATTCAATATGAGTGCGTTTCGAGCCGTCGGGATAGTTGTCAGTTGAGGTTACAGTAGTGAATTTTTTCAGTTTCTGAAGAATTCCGCGGTAGTCCGCATACTTTGTCCTAGCTGTTCGTGTGACACTAACTCGCCGAATAATTATTTCATTTTCCGTGATTTCTTCTGTATCGACAGTTTCTGTTATCTCTGGTTCTGCAACGGCAATTAAATCTTTGAGGGCTAATTCTATAATTGTTGCCTCTGGCTTTTGTTCTTTTGAGCTTATAATTATCGATTCTTTACTAAATAGTATCTTTTCAGGGATTTCTTTGACTAGTTTAAGGTCCTCTAGTTGGATTGGGCTGGGTTCTTTCTGCTCAGGTTTGACTGGGCTGACCTTTTCGACCAATATAAGTTCCTCGGGTTTGATAGGGCTAGGTGCCTTTTCGTCAGGTTTGAGTATCTCGAGTGTCGCTGGACTAGGTTCTTTTTCCCCAGGTTTAACTGGTTCCGGTTTCCCTGGGCTAGGTTCTTTCTCATCGGGTGTGACTGGGCTAGGAGCCTTTTCGTCTGGTTTGATTACCTCAAGTTTCTCTGGGATGGACTTTTTCTCGTCAGGTTTGACTGGGCTGGGTTCTTTGTCTTCCAGTTTAACTGGCCTAGGAGCTTTTTCAGTCAGTGATTTTTCTTTTTCAGTTGGGATTTTTCGAGAAAAGGCTTCTTCTTTTCGTTTTAAATCGGCAATTTTTTCCTCCAATTTTTCCAGTGTTTTCGCAGATTCCAATGTCGTACTTAACTTGCGTTCTGGTTTTAATGTGGTTTCAGAAATTTCTGCATCTTTGTCACTAACCGTGGTTATTCCAATATCCGGAATAATTTCTTTAGTATCAGGTATTTTGTCTTTTAGTAATACATCAGTCTTTTTTACAATAGCAGTTTCTTTAACCTGTTCTCGTTTATCAGTAGATATAAAATCAACTTGATCAACACTAGATTTTCGTGGCATTTTAACATCTACTTCAGCTGTAGGTTTCATTCCACTTTCTATAATTTGTTCAGAGTCTTCTGTTGATTTTTTCTCTTCGATTGCAGTTACTTCTTTTTTGTCAATAGTCGATCGTTTGCTTTCACTTAATACAGTTTTATCTGAAATTTCACTGACATCTTCTGAGGTCGCAGATCGAACTGGCGATATTTCTTTTTGTGTTGTTACAACTACCTTTTCCACTTTGGTTTCTTGAATTTCTTTAGGCTCCTTGTGCACATCATGTTTTATTTCTTTTTCACTTTCAAGTAGCATTTTTGTTGCTTCTATAGCAGTCACTTCAGTAGGAATTTCAGTCGTGAATAATGTTTCTGTTGATTTACGGATGCTGATTGGTGATTTCTCAGCCATTATTTCTTCTAGGCTTTTGTCAGACTTTAATACTTCAGCGACATCTGCAACAATTTTTTCTACATCCTTAGGGCTAAGTGGCGGTTTGTCACTAATTTCTAACTTTTGTGCTTCTTCAATTTCTTTTTCTACATCTTCTGGTATGGAAGGAATTTTTTCAGGCATATGAGGGACCTCTTCAATGACTATTATGTCATCCTTTATGGGCGAATCAAGGGTTGTAATGTGCGTTTCCCTCAGTTCTGTGTATTGACCATAGTCATATTCTGCATCATCGTATTCTTTAACTGGTTTAAGATCTTTACCCATGATAACGGAAACTTTCATTTGATCGTGATACATAGGTGACTCAGGAGCTGAACCAGGTGTCACTGTGACTACTTCAGCGTGTGATGGTTTTTCAATAGTTTTTACAATAACGTCACCTTCGATTGTTTTAGTTATTTGATCCTGAAGTGGTAGATCCTTAGGTACTTTGACTTCTGGAGTAAACTCATGTTTTCGTTTTACAACATCGTCATCGATAGGAGTTTTCTTTTCTTCATATGTTCTATAATCTACTTCTTCATGTAATGGAAGGTCAGCGACTTCATCAGGAGTTTTCACAATTTCCCTAATTGGTACTTGTTGTATTTCACGTTTGGGCTCTTTTCAATAGACATTGGTTTTTGTACTCCCATCAAACTTTGGGGAGGTACCACTTCCTTGGTTTCTTCTTGAACGTGTTTCTCTTCTACTTGTTGGTCTTCTTTAATTTCGTCAAGGGTGATGCGTTCGTCTTCAGGCAAAGTTGGTGCTGTTGTAGCCCCAGATTCAATTGTTGTGGATATTTTTTCATCGGGTTGGGACTCTTGTACAATATTAAGTTCAAGAGAATCTTTTGGTTTGATAACACCACTTTTACTATCCGATGTCTTCTTTTCACTGCTTATGTCTTGTTTTTCTTCGACACTTACCGAGTGTTCTTTTGATTCTACTTGCTTAGCGTCAACTTCCGCTATAATTTCAGTCTTTATGGGTGTCTCTTCAATCTTACCCTTTTCGAGTACTGTTACATCTTCTTTCTTTTTCTCGGATTCTTCTTTGTCTTTAATATGTTTTTGAAGTTCATCTTCATGTTCATGGCTACTTTCGCGGTCAACTACCGAGTCCTCTGTATATTGTTCGACCTCTTCCTTTTCAATAATTAAGTATTCTTCCTCAAATTCACCGTCGGCAGTCGTTTCAGTCTTTGTGTCATCTAACATGCATGTAATCTTTTCAATATCTGACCGTCCTACAAATTCTACTTTCTCTTCTGCCTCACTATCTCTATTGAAAACAGCTTCTATTTCCCTTACAATTTCTTGTTCTTCCCTCTCATCTAATTCTTGTTGTTTAATGTCATCGAGAGATTTTGAAGTGTCCTCGTCAGATTTTTTAGCATCTTTAAGTATGTCTTCGTAATTTACTCGCTGTAAACCTTTAAGTTTTGAGGTGTCAGCTTTTACCGATTTCACTGATTTAGATGGGCTTTTCATGGCTTTCAACCCTTTAACTGGTGAAGCTAATGGTCTTGGCCTTCGAGAAATAGGTTCTCTCTTTGCTTTGGGTTCTTTTTTATCTACAACTTTTTGTACAATATCCCTTTTGGGTGATGGTTGTTTGTATTTTGATTCAACCACTCTTCGATTACTAGCTTCTTTTGCACTCTTGGCAGGTGTACTCCCAGGACTTAATCTTCGAGTTTTAGCTTTAACTCTTTCTTTAGCTGCTGATTGCACGGTTGTAGTGGTAGTCCTAGAATCAATTGTCTTTTTGGGCGTAATCGGTGGTGACTTTTTGTCTTCCAGCGCCATCTTTTTGTCTATACTGGTAACCATTTTCTTGTCCAAAGACCTTGCGGCACGATGGCTGATCTTACTTCTCGTTAGAGCTGAACTAGTTTCCATTTTTGGTCGACTTTCTATTTTTTTCTAATATCCACTTTAGTTCTAGGTTCGGCTTCCGCCTTCTTAACGTCAGCAATTTTAGTTTCATCAGTCTTATCAGTACGTTTCGTTTTTCTGTCAACAGTCTTTTTCCTAACATCTTTCTTTTTAGGTAAGCCATCTAATACCGTGCTTTCGTATTCAGCGATCTTGTCATCTAATTTAGATTCGAGTCTAGCTGTGATCGCTTCTTCTAGAACTGATTCGATTTGTTTGTCTTCACCGTCAACCAGTTCGCTAAGTAATTTATTGTCTATAATATTTTTAGTGTCTCTTTCGTCTTTAATAATATCTTTATCTTTGGGTGGAAGATGCTCCGTTTCAGCGATTTTCTCCTCTTTCGCTTTCTCGGTTATGCTTCTTTCTTTGCTAGTTCTAGGCGCAGCTTTAGTAGTTTTCGTAGAGGTCAGTGTGGTGCTAGTTACTGTAGTTGTGACAGGGGTCGCGGGCGCCGCCGTGGTAGCCATCTGTCGTCCAGTACACGTAGGATGCTGGAGGAATTCTAAATGTTTCAGTCTTTCTAAGCCTTCAAATATTTTATGCTGTGGAGTTGACCCAGGGAACATTATCCTGGTGATAGTGTCGTCGGGATTGGCGGGTCGCCACACTAATAGTGCACATATTGACACCAAGTTAGGTATTGGAAAATTAAATTGTCCGGATACACTTGCACCTTCAAAGAGTTTTTGTTCACTATTATGCCACCTCTTGAGGAATTCACGAACGTGTTTGGAGTCCTTGGACGGATTCAATACGTACATGTCGAGGGTGCCTGGAAACAAAATAATATTAAATTAATTTCGTTGTTTAAAGGGTTATTTTCTTGTCATGTATTTTAATTAATTGAATTAATATTGGATAGAATAAATATAATAAAAACATTATATTTTTATTGTCTCTGTTGTGGACCGCTATCTACCCATTATTCCCGATACTGTGCATCCCATGGTTGTCTGGCACTCATTGTAACTTATTGTTATTATTTTTCTTTAATTGATTGTATTTCCTTGTTTTGGTGACAAGAAAGAGTTATTGTATTGTATTGTCCAAGAAACCGCAGTAGGCTTTGCTTTTTTATTCCATTGACAGGCTAGACGAGCATGCCGTTCTGAAAGTAAGCGATACGGCTGCTCATGAACAGTAGAAAAACCAAAAAACACCTTGAAATGCAAATAAATGCTTAGCATTCCACTGCGCTCGCTATCCTGAGACATAAAATGTTAAGTTTCATGATATCCAATAGTTACTCTGGCTACAGTGTCCTTCAAACCAATAGACAACAGCATTTACACTACTGTTTGTCGGAAGAAATAGAAATGGTGGTGGTACCCACCCAGGCGGCCTCTCACTTATGAGGGACCTACCACTAGTAGCGAAGTAGGCTAGCGTGGTGGGCTAATTACTATCAAACTAATTCTGGGTTGTAAAACGTCCAATATTCAGTTGAGGTAAGCGAAATGTCGGACGACTACAAGGTGGAAGGACGACCTGGCTAAAGTGACAGGCATTCGCTGGATGCAGGTCGCTTTCAACAGGTCGATGTGGAGATCTTTGGGAGAGGCCTATGTTCAGCAGTGGCCTTCCTGCGGCCGAGATGATGATGATGATTCAGTTGAGGATTATGGGATGAAATGAAATGTATTTATTGGTCATGAAATTAAAAAGCTCTTATAACAAGTCAATACACATAGAACCTTATCTCTATATATAAAATATTTTCTATACTTAGTATTATTTATCTTAATTTCTTTTTTTTTTGTTACTTAAATTTTTTGTTTTGTTTATTTATTTATAAATTAATTTTATTTATTTCGTTAATTTTTATTAGTATTTTATTTAAATTATTAGTTATTACTTTATGTTAATTAGTTTTGTCACAGGATACGTACCATGTCCAACTTTGTGGTACAGGTTGATAGGTTCAGGGCTGCGGTAGCACTGCTGTGGTTTCAGGTTAATGTGTCGCAGGTCTGTCATCATGTCGGATCCTTCTTGCAGGAGAGACACGAGCAGGGGATCAGCGTCCTTGTCTCCGTCGGGGCTGGCCAGCGCCCGGCGTTCCTTAAAATTGAAATAATACTTGGGGTCACTTCACAGTTTTATGTTGTGATGGATACCTAGTTGTCGCGATATGGTGGCGCAGTATTATTTTTCGCTATTAGTAGCTGTAGCTATTGTTTTTATGATCATTTTTTATTGATTTGTGCGTTCTTTTATTATTGTTATTCATGACATTATACTAAATATTATTGTACTAATAGTGTGACACTAAATAGTTTTTGTTCTTTCTTCTTTCAAATATTTCTATTATGATCATCAAATAAATATCAAAGACAACACACTTAAAATGTAAGCGAGAATTTTGTGTTTCGTGATTGAGATTACCGGAAGTTCAGAACATGGAAGGATAATAGGATCAGTTCGGGTTGTGAAAACGATATGATGATGATGAAAAACTCGTCAAAACTATTCATTTATATCTACATAATCATAATATTATTGTTGAATATATTTTCGTCTGTGTAATTCTGTGTAACCTCACTAAACAATATAATCAAAGACATATAACAGCCAAATAACACCCAACAGTCACATACATAGTCCTGACGCCACACTAAGATCTAGTCTTGTGTTGCGGGTATCAGGAACTACGAGAGACTTTTCGGTATCACAAACACCCAGACCCGGAAGAAATATATGTAGGCCGCACAAAAATTTATCTCCCGCGGCCTCTCGTTTGACAGCCAACGTCTAACCAACTGCGCCACGGAGGCTGTCATTATAAATTATGATATTAACCAATTAAATGTAAATTTACATCAACACTGATGCTGAACACCAACCTTCCAACGCCTTACATCATTCACAATCTTTACGACCACTGATAAAATCACACCAAATACAACAGGAACAATAACTTCGTGAATTAAATGTTGAATTATGAGGTACTGTCGCCCGTTGAGCCACGAATCAAGGGACTGAGTGGTTGGTATTCCACGGTTGAATGCTTGGCGCAGGATAATGGATAGACAAGACGGAAATAATAGATCACTGCTTAACTGTCTTCGCAACATGTGTCGTACTAGACTTGTAAGAAATATTTCACTGATTAAAATAAAACATTTTTTACGGATTTTTATTTTACATTTTTAACTTCCCGACTTTTGGATTACTTAACAGCTTTCGTGGTCACGGGGCGGACTCCAAACAGACGGTAACATTCGCGTCAATACGAGTATAAGAAACCAATATTCCACTGAAATTTAATTCGGGTAATATGTTGCTCTTTTAGTCAAAAACTACTAAACGAGTTTTGATGAGGATTAGTATTAAAGAATATTTAAATTTGCTTTGAAGACATTATAATAACAAATATTTATTTTCATCTCAATTAATTTTGTTGTGACTTTATACAAGATATTTCGTACCATTTCTTCTTTCCATTTTGACTCACCAAATTTATAATGATATAAATGTGAATACCATCGTGTCTGTCAGAATACTTAAGCTCATTTGCCTTCTCACATCATACATTTACCTACGATTAATATGCGCATCAAATTACAAAAACATCAAATGATCAAAATTGGGCTTTAATCTCGAGCCCATCAACCTGATAACAAACGGTGTTAGTCAAAAAGAAACTAATTTCTAATCTACTACGCGATCCAAAAACAGAATTAATTAATTGATCCTATCTAGTAGATTGTAAAGCCCACACCACCAATCGGTAAGCAGTGAGTTCGATCAAGTGTGTCCCGGGGTAATGTTACAGCGACCTTGCGACCGACGTCGTGCCGGCTGTGCCATGACAGGTGTGCATTGCTCCATCACACAGTAGCACAGGAAATTATACCAGAGTAGATGAAAACAGGGGAACAGAAAAAGAATAAGGGAAGTTTGGGCTGGTAAAGAAACAGTAGGAAAAGTGTTAGGGTATAGAAGGTTGGATTATACGCGTAAAGTTAATCATTAAAGTTTTATTACGGAGTAGGAAAATAAGAAAGTTAAAGAGAGTCTTTGTTGTCGACTGTGTACTAATATGAACCTTGTCCATATACTATCCATTTTGTTAAGAATTATAGATTATTTTTCTTTCATTTACGCCTTAGACTGCCCTTTTTTTCTCCTATCAATATATCCATCCCATGCTTGTATGTAAGAAATCACCTCGTGTGATAAAGCTACCACTTTTATTTTTATTTTATTCCTAAATAGTATCTCTGAATAGTGCTAAAACGGGTTAAATAAATATCCAGTTCTGAGTAAACTGTTTGAATATCCTTTGTTGATAACATCTGATTACAAAACTCCAGGCCCCCAATCACTTGATAGAATTGACTCATGAATACCAATTTCAACGTACCTCTAAGTTACAGAAGAAATGTCCAATCTGTGGGTAGACGTTGGCAGTAGCCTTCCTACGGAGCACTGACCCCATTCCCGAGATGGAGCAGTTGTTGAGGCGAGTGAAGAGAACAGCATCGAGGCGGTCCAGATGGCGAGCGAAGTCCCACCAGCAGGCCTTGCGGGAGAACCCGCCGTCCACTGTAAAGGAGAGGATAGATGGTTAGATATACCAGATTTTTTAGGATAAAGAGTAATAAATAAAATAATGAAGAATACGAGTGGTGGTACGTTATCCCTGTATTAATAGTGGATGTTCTAGATCTAATAATGAATGTAACAACAGTGTGTGTAATGAGTCTCGCGATAAAAGAGGCAATTATAGAACCAAAACTTTTCTAAGTTAAACAGAGTACAAAGATTTGTTTAGAATTTTGAAATACAGGACCTGTAGTAAACCAAAATCACCTTGGTATTTTATTATTAGTTAACAAAGGAGCGGATTCTCGATTCACAGTCAGCTTGTCACCTTTTGCTTAACAGATTCCTTCTATTATCTTCGTAATAAGAACCATACGAAGTAGGGAATGTTATAACCCAATAATATCGCGAGAATACGGGCACTTCATAATCTATGTATCTGTTATGGGCCAAGTGATTAATGCGAGCAGTATTCATAATGCCCGGGCAGTATGAATATTGCCGAGCCATATCGGGCCAAGTGATAAATTCAATCTAAACTCACCTATTTATCACATTGCCCGGGCATTATGAATATGGCTACACGATGATCGGGCAATGTGATTAATAGGTTGAAATAAAACTATTATTTACGGATTTTATCGCGAAAAATAATAGCTTTATTTCAATGTGTAACATTCGCGTAAATCTAAGAAACCATTTGATTAATAGGTGTTTTTTTTACGTGGTGCGCTGCCGCATTGTCGCATTTGCAATAGACCCATAAATTACAAAGGTTAAATTTATCTGCTTATGTTTAGTTGTTTTTTAACGTCCGAAACATTATCTTCAGAAGAAAATTAGTGTACCCACTTTATGGATCAGTTAGATCGACTGTGCCCCAAAACTGACTCGGAACACCCCGACTTTACATAGTCTTTTGGCTACCGACCCTAGATTATATTTAAAAAGCCGGAGGCGCGGAGGGAGAGCAGCCCCCGCCCGCTGTAACGAAGGATAGGGAACCGTGCGAGCCGTAGCGGCTGAGGCTGGTCGCCAGAGGCGACCAGCAAGCCGAAGCTGCGGAGGTGAGCATGGGTGCATATCTTTTGTTACGCAAGGGCGAAGGGGCTGAACTTCCCGTAGCGCCGGAGACGATGCAGAAGCTAATTTGTATTGACAACAAGTGTTTTAAGGGTTAGGTTGCTATAATAGATATTTCTCAGTAATGGTGCGTTACCTTTTCATGGGAGTGGTACCAAGGGAGGTGTGACACTCCCCCTCTCCCTCCACTCCTCCCAACCCACCCCCTCGTGCTGCACTATTCTAAATTCTCTACCACTTCGGCTCATTTTGATTCGCTTTACATCAGTCTGCCCAATAGGCACTTGGCATTATTCATAATGCCCGGGCAATGTGATAAATTGATTGGTTATAATCACATTGCCCGCTCTTATTGGGCATTATTCATATGGCCCGGGCATTATGAATAATGCCCGATTAATCACTTGGCCCATAACATATCCATTACATCGTGCTTTATTCGACCGTTGAAATAGCGCCATCTGCTCCAAATCGCGAATCGATTGCTCAAATGCGAATAATACCTGATACAGGTACGTGTGCGGAAACTCAGCCAAATCCATTAAAACCAACATTGGTACACAAACTGGATATTGAATAAATTGCAAATCAAACAGTGGCCAAATTGAAACGTCGCTCTGTGATTGAAAAGTAAATTTGTGTGCGAATTGATTCCAATCTCGTTTGGATGTAGATTGTCTTGCTGGGTCATGTTGGAACGAATCGCGGTAACAATAATATATTTACTAGTGATTTACAAACTGACAATGGGTTTTCGGACAATGCGTATCCGGAATTAGGAGCTTTTGGTCCACGTGTAAATAGTTAAGCAAATATAGAGATTGTAATAACAGCGTTTATGCATTTTGTTATCAAGTTTGATAAAGGGGACGTCAATGTTTGAAACGTTTACTGGTGGTATATCATAATCGATATTTTTTATACAAACTAAGTAGAAACTTAAATTAGACTTTAAGAATATATACAATCTAAAAGCAATTGCGAACTTGAAACAAAATATGTAAACAAAGTCTCGGGGACGATATTTTTATTTATATTATTAAGACTGAAAGCTTCATTCTATATTGCCACCTCCACTGGAACGAAATCATTATAAAAGAGAAACATTAAAACGCTGAAATCGAAATCAGAAACAGAGTTAATTACGAACGTGTCAAAGACGAAATGGAAAACATTAACCCAAACCGAATATAAATAGGAAATTTTAATCGGAATCCAGTTGTTTCGAACGTACGGGTTGATGGGGAGTGAATGCACAACTTTTATAATTGGGCTGTTTCAAAACATTTTTGTTCAATCAAGAGTTAAAAGTTTACGCAGACTAAATATAAACCCAGTGATTTTGACATTGTGTTAATGAATATAATTAAAAAGTGCTATCATCCATCCACAAAATATAGGTAAAACAATACAGGTAAGGGAATTTAGTTTCCAATTATTTTGGTCGAACCGAAAATTAATGCACTCAATTATAATTGAATTGACAATCAATGGAGACTTTACCGCGGAAGCATATAATTTATCCTATAAAATATTAAATTAGGTAGCTTGTTTTAAAACATCACCATAGTTGAATTATTTCTATGACAAATTATGTGGCTGCGTTTGAGATATTGACATTTATGAATTAATTTCGAATTAGTATTTTCATGCGATTTGAGTTAGCTGAAAGTTCAATTCACAATATGATGGGCTAGTTCCTCGTATATTAGATATTTTTTTTAAATATTTAATCAAAACACAATCAGGAAACAACATATTTTCCATTATTCCTCAAGTGATATCATTCAATGTATATCACATTATATTGAATAGTCGAGTACTTATTAGGTGTAACTCAATATTGCGAACGCTGGCTCCTACACGTCTGCATATAATACCACTCCCATTTCGTTCTATATTACCTTTTATTATTAAGAAAGTGGATATTTTATGGTATACTAAAGAGAATATTAAATTGCATTAACATGAACACGCATAAATGCTTGGTGTATTTATGCGTGTTCTCTGTTTAATAAATTGATTTCAGAGAAAGTGACTGTTTAATTCTGTCTACAGACATATTTATAATAATAGTAGAGATTATATTATTAATACAACACATATCTATAGGAAACACTAGAGAAGCTTTCAGAAAATCCATATATTCACTTTTTGAATACATTTCGATATTCCTAAATAATATTTAGTCACACTCTCATGCAAAATTTCACACCATAGATATGGGTCGAGAGTGCTGTATCTATTATTAAAACTTCAGAAGATTAAAGTCCAAAACCTCAATGTAATCAAGTGGTATTTCAAGACCACAAACAATTCATAAATCAGCCATCAAGAAAAAAATGTCTGTCCATCATTTCTGGCATGGACCCAACTGTCAAGTGATTGACGGAGGTCGGTGAGATGGACGCCTCGTGTAAACATGTCAAGGCCCATCTTTGTACTTTGAATAGGTTTCGCACTCTTCAAGCTAGAGAGTTGTAACAGCTTGAGAGGCCCTTGGAAACGCGGGTTCGACTGTTGCTATGCCAGCGATGAGGACGTCAGCCATATTTAATCTCACTGGCAAATAGCTATCGAATGGCGCAGAGATATCAAATTTTGCGCGAAAGCTCCTTAAACAAGCACCAAAAAATGTTTTGTAAATTCGCCATGTATGGAGTTATTTCTAAAATCAGGAACAATAAGTTTACTTCAAGCCTATAAAATATTATCAATGGGAAATCTAAGTAGACAAATTCCTATTAATTCATAAAGCATAACATGTTATGAGATCTAGATAATATGTGGGAAATTATATTAGATACACCTTTGATGGCGACAAGTAAATAAGAATATCATAACACATTGAATCAACCCATCGTAAAAGTAAAATTGCCATTATGTTCCAAAATGTTTCCATTTAATTCCAATTGAAATTCTCCTGATCTAAAATATGCATCTCACAAGAAATTAGTTAAATTCCCTTAACCCCTAACCCCTGGCCCTTGAATACCATTTTCCAATGATTTCCCTTGAATTTGACCACCAAAATTGTTCCGATCTGAATTCTGTTGCGCCCAATAGCATAATTATTTCTGATGTTCCAGCTGCATCACTTACCGAGCATGTTGAATCCGTTGATGCCGAAGAGTGCGGCGTCGCCCTGTCCTCCGGGGAAGACGTATAATGTGGGGTGGCTGAATCGGATGTTACCGACCACGTCGCTCGACACCAAGAGCTGGTCGAGGCTGGCTGGTACTACGTATGGGTCCAGGTATGCTGGGGAACAGAATAATAAATTGTGATAAGATGCTAGATGCGGGCATAATAGTTAATAACGCTTTCCCAATCAGGGGATAGATCAAAACATGACTGAATCTAAACGATGTTGAACATTTTAATGGATTAATTAAATTATTTTCATTTTCATTTAACGAGGGGAATATTGAATTAGAATCTGGTTGTTGCAAATAAATCGACGGTTTTTAGTCAGACTTCAAGTTTAGAAGTTTATTTAGCTACTGTAACAAATTTATGTTGTAAATATAAAAGAGAATTAATAAAAAAATATTTCTAAATATATAATATATAGAATCTATGCATGTATGTATAGACACAGGGGCGTCGCCAGCCGATGGCCTAGGGAGGGGCAAATATTATGGGGAATGTGAAAAATGTGATTGCAACTTGCACAAATTTGACGGCGGCCACCAGATAGTCAATATTATTGTACAATAGTATGGTATATGCAAAAAAAACCTATTATTAACCTATTATTATTATTATTAACCTATTATTTGTACTTAGTTGCAATACTTTTCCTTTCTAAGCAAGTTCTATCCTTTACACTTTAGACTGCCCTTTATTTATCCTATTTTTAAATCCATCCCATGGTTGTCTGTAAGACATTGCCTTTCGGCGATGAGACCGCCAATTGTACTTTTTGTATATGTGATTTCTGTTTGTATTTGTTTTCCTTTTGTGTGCAATAAAGTGTAAATAAATAAGTAAATAAATAAAACCTTATAGTAGACAAGCCAAGTCAATGATTTTCGTTGCTTAATATTTGGCAATTTTTTCTAATATCTAGGGGGGGGGGGGGGCACCTGCCCCTACCTGCCCCCCTTGGCGACGCCCTTGTATTTTTTTATTTTTTTTTATTTTTTTTTATTAGATCAGCCAACAATTGTTTACACCAATACAATTTTATAATAATATGAAGTTTTGCAGGAGATAAGTGTAACAATTTCTTACAGGCTAATACCACATGCATAATATGATTAGGCTATGATTTATATACAATAACAGAAATAAACTTAAAATACAAATATGGATTCACAGTTACATTAAATACCTAATAGTGTTATTTTATACGACTTTATATAATAATAATAATTTATATATTAAAGACATAATTTTTTTTAAATTCCAGACTGATTTTACAATCTATACAAAAATAATAATAATTTAATGAGCAGCGAAAACAAATTGTATGATAGTATAAACACATATAGCATGGCTATGAGACCACAATGCAACCGTTATTAGGAATCAGAAAAGTTTTCAATAATTTTATTATAAAATTTATTAATATTGTCATAGTGCACGTCTACCTCATCACTAATGCTGTTTACGATTATACAGTCTTGGAATTGGTGAGGTTGCACCTAGAACCGTCCTTCGCAGAGGAGGACTGAGTGGAGTAATGCTATATCGAGGATATCTCGATGGGACACGAAATCTTATTTGATTTAGTAATTTAGGGCAATCTATTTTATTTCTTAAAAGATTATTTAGGAAAAGAGCATCAACAATATTATATCTACAGGATAGTTTTTGAATTCGAAAGAAATTGAGGCGGCTATGGTAAGAGGAGTAGTGCTTCGATTTACCAATAGAGTATGCTAAGTGCCACAGAAACCGCTTCTGGACTCTTTCCAGACGTAGTGAATGTGACGCGAAATGTGGCCTCCAAACAACACTACAGTATTTCAGAATACTCCGTACTAGGCTTTTGTATAGAATAATTTTTGTGCTACTGTGCTTGAAACCCCTGGTATTTCTTATAACAAATCCCAGCATTTTGTTTGCTTTTTTTATCATGTATTCTATGTGCGGAACAAAGCTTGTATAAACATATTATCCTGAATCTCTTCCCGTAGAGAGAAATTGAAAAGCGTCTTTTGTTTAGGTTCACACACACGTACATCCTCTCATTTCGTGGACCATTATTCTCATAGCCCGTAATACTAATATCGCTTAAAACAATATTGTAACTGCAATCTAAAACTGTTCAACTATCCAATCACAACATAATTCGACCAACAAAACGAACAAAACGCAATCCAATGTTGGTACATTGGAAGCAACGATCCATTAAAAGAGACAATGTTTGAGAGAATGTTGCCATCCGAGGAATTTCCAATAAGGGAATGCCACGATCATTCGCCTGTCTACGTAATCCCGTAAAACCAATATGCGCTTAGACGTAATTGTCTCGAACAATGGTTTAACTAAACAATAGAATTAGGGTCTACATGATTTAGAAGAGGGATAATGCGAGAACCGTAAAGTTTTTTGAGTTTATACTGCTTTTCGGTTGTTTGTTACCCTTGTTAGGGGACAGAAGTACAGTAGGAATAATTTATTTTGTACATGACATTAGGTAGGCCTTGATTTACAACTCCCAAGAGATTGTATGTACCTATAAAAATTTTGCTTAAGTAATTAAGCCCTTCAAAGATTAATATTATTACAAAATATGCGGGATTTACTCGCAGACAATGTGTAAATTGATATTACAAAAGTTAAAGCATTCACATATTCTGTTAAATAATCAGGCAAATTAACAATTGGTAAATTAAATCGTAATAGAAGCGACATTTAAATTAGCAACTATTGTCCCTGAAATCGCACATGTGAAATTACTGCGAAGACGTTGAATATATCGCCAAATGACGCTTACAAGTAGAAATAATTTACACGCCTGATATAGCAATCAGCTTTTCAATTGCATCCAATCTTACGCCGTTTGACGTCACCGCTCAATTTCTTACGTATGCATATATTACATAAAATTGCCTTTAACATGACGACGATCTCGAAACCTCTCAACACGTGACCTAGATATCCTAGGAAGTCTAACAGCCTGTATCCGGCAACGTGACCTAATCAGTGTTGGAAGCAATATTTCTGCCCTACTAACTCAGGGGTGCTATTTTATATGGTGTCCTATCGGTGTGATATTAGAGTTGAAATTTGATTGAGTTTCGTTCGCTTGAAAAGGCTGAGTTATTAGAAGCTTGGTCGGCTGTGTGGAGTGGAGGCTGAAGACGCGGGAACAATGCCGGCAAGCCTTTTACAATTATTTTGATTGGTGCTAGGATCCAGTGTTACAACGTTTTTGCAAAGTTCCCACGGATACGAACAAAGAAATTACTGGTAGATATGCATGTCATTAGATGTTGATAATAAATACAATACATTTTAAAGGTATATTAAGTTAAATGTTAGAAATCTGTATTCAAACAATAACTTCATATTGAAAAAAGTCTACGTCTGACGATTATGTTTAATTTTTGTACAACCATTCGCAGTGCATACCTGCAATTTTTACAACACACTAAATTTTTTCTTTCTTTCTTCTAAAATTGAACCAGTTTTCTTCAGAATTTCCAAATAATTCTTTATACCTTTAAAATTCCATTCTCCACTTCATAAATTCCATCAACTTATATTTTCATTCATTTTATTTATCTAGACAAAAGAATTCCCGCAGAGAATTCATCACCATTCCGCTCGTTAATCAAAAAAATAAATTTTCTACAATCTTGTATTGATGTGCTCTTGTGAATTTTTAACTTTGCTCTCTTATTTATTTCATTCGTTTAGTTTCTACGTAATGGCAAACGCTGGTAATAAAAACATATTTTTGTTTATATTGTTTTGTAAGTGTGTGGTGGCCTGTTGGTAAACGGACTAGACGCGGCTGCCAACATGTTCACGGTGGTCGCGGGTTCGAATCCCAGGGCACACCTCTGACTTTTCGGAGTCATGTGTGTATTGATAGTCAATCACCACGCACTATAACGGTAAAGGAAAACATCGTGAGAAAACCTGCATACCATAGCGAGTCATAAGAATTTCTATGGTATGTAAGTCCGCCAACCCGCACTAGGCCAGCGTGGTGGACTATATGGCCTAACCACTCTCAATCGTATTCTCGATTGTAGAGTAGACCCGTGCCCTGCAGTGGGACGTATATGGGTTGATACAGAATACAGAATTGTTTTACCTGTAGAGTTCCATATTAATTAAAGTCTTTATGCTTCGTCTCAATTTACTCTGTAGAAACAATTTCTAAAACAGCTTTTACTGATACAGTATTATTTTTATATAAAGTATTTTTTTTTTTGCAAATATAAATTCAATTTGGTTCATTATCATCAAAAGCAGTGATATGGTCTTTTTAACGGTTTTATTTAAGCTTATCCTGTTCATTTATTGTTTCTTTAGATTAAATTTAGAAATTTAAGTTTGACCCCGTTTTGTAGGCAGATCGATCTGTTATTTGCTACACACCGTTTTTTATAATAATGGTGTCTGAACTTTGCTCACTATTTGCGATAAAATTGACACTGGACAAGTGACATGTCTATATACTTTATCTGCAAGTTTTTTTAGGTTTTATAAGGAAACATAGTCAATATTCGATGCTAAAATCAACACCCATATAACTTTATTTTTCACGACATTTTCAGTCTTGTTTATTCCACCATAAGAACCAGACACACTCCAAGCAGTATGCCGATAAATCCTTCAAGACTTCACAGCAATATATAATTATGACTGGAAGGGAGCTCGAGTGGCCGCCATTATTTGAACAATGTACCACAGCCGCCATTTTACGTTATTGTAAAGAAACAGAGCTTGTTAAAACAGTTCGCTACACTGATCCGAAGTGGGCCATTCAAAAGCTATTTTCTGAAGAAATCTTTTGTGTAAGCCCGCAAAAGCTGTTACCGGTACTTGAATGCACCATTATATCCAGACTGTCGAGTTAATTCTGGACTAAAGTAAGTATACGCTCGACATCGCTTGGGACTTACATATTTTCGTCGACTGCCTGAGGCTTTAGTGCCAAAGAGATATAGGCCACTAACTCTTGTAAAACAACAAGAAAACTCCGTAGATGTCAAGAGATCTTCCAAAATCTTCTTAAAATTCCAGAGGACAAATTTTTCTTCCTCACCTTTTTTATCTCTTTTCCTTTTATTTTGGAAGTGTTGTAGATGTTCATAAGCAATCTGTATCAGCCCATATACGTCCCACTGCAGGGCACGGGCCTCCTCTACAATCGAGAGTACGATTGAGAGTGGTTAGACCATATAGTCCACCACGCTGGCCTAGTGCGGGTTGGCGGACTTACATACCATAGAAATTTTTATAAATCGCTATGGTATGCAGGTTTCCTCACGATGTTTTCCTTCGCCGTTTTAGTGCGTGGTGATACACACATGACTCCGAAAAGTCAGAGGTGTGCCCTGGGATTCGAACCCGCGACCACCGTGAACATGCTGGCGGTCGCGTCTAGTCGTTTACCAACAGGCCATACAGGCCACCACGCACTCATAAGCAATGATATTCCTTAACTATTAACTAATGCGTGTGTTCGTTTGCAGGACCAACGCAATAAATGAAATAACGGAAAGACATAACGCCTGATCAATTTATCTTAGCAATCTCACATACCTAACAAACGTCCACATTGCTGTTTGTGCTCAACAGGCACTTCATATGAAACCCAGCTTTTCGTTGAAGTTTTAATAAAATAAAGCCCCAAATCATACAGGATAAGCGATAGGTGTAACTTGTAAAAGCAATTTCAAGTTGGAAACAAGTTAAAACTGGTTCTGCCCGCGTTGTGTGCTGATAATGTTTATACGATTGTTGTACAACACTTTTTGCACTTTAATATTGACAAGGTACTTTTAAAAAGAAATACATCCAGCAATCACATACATACAATATAGGCCTGATCCCGTTGATCAAAAACTAAGAAATGCATTTGGGTCTCAGAAACCCCTAAACCCTCTTAAATTAACTTTCACAGTGGAAAAATATTTATTTAATTCTTTTTTGCACTGTACAGAAATACTATGTAGATATTATACAATAAGAAAAATAGTACAAGTGGCGGCCTTATCACACTAGGTAATCTCTTACAGGCAACCATGGGATGGATATACTAACAGGAGATAGAAAGGGCAGTCTAAGGCGTAAAAGAAATAATAATAATCTACAATTAATAACTAAAAATATAAAATAAACACACAAAATATATATAAATATCCATATACATACACATATACAAACATACCTATAATATATACATATATATAAACATATTATATACCTATCCTAAAATATATTAAGAAGAGAATGGACAAATTATTTCAGCTACACTCTTGTGAGAGGAAATGTTCTTTGACTTTTCTTTTAAATGACGACAGTGTTTCAGCCCGTCGCAACTCAGCTGGTAGAGAGTTCCACAGTCGGACAGCTTGGACAGTAAATGATTTGTCCATGAATACTGTGGAGTGCAAGGGCATTCTTAGTTTCAGGTTCTCCGACGACCTCAAGGATCTTGAAAGCGAATCATGGAGAAAGACGAAACGATCTTTAAGATACGAAGGCGTTAGAGGATTAAACAAAATTTTGTATAGAAGTGAAAGAATATGAGTATTCCGACGAAAATAATATATTTTATCGCTCTTTTATTTTTTTCTTTTCTGGATATATTTATTAGGTATCATTCTTGAGTATTTTTAATGATTCCGACAACATTATTTATAAAAACTGTAAATTATTTATGTAATGGGAAATATCAAATACGTCACAGCATAAAATAAGTGATAAGATAATATTATGTGTGAATTTGATTTTAGCAATACGATAAAACATTTTCTAGTAATCGTAACTTACACTAATTGGTAACAAATTAAGTGTTAGCTATATTGAATTATTTCATTGCGTTACTATAAATTTCCTTAAACATGTTGCGTAATGTATATCGAAGCGATACGTTCCCTCGTTATAGTATTATAGAACATGATGAGGCTGAATAATTGAGCGCGGGGAACTTTCGGGACATTGGAAACTCTTGAACAAGCCGGGAAATTGCGAACCGTCATCTACGGCAGGCGGAAAGCGATTTTATTCAGTTTTGTTACAGTTACTTTTTGGCTGAAGGTTCTTGAGAAAATTTGTGTAGAAATGTTGAGTGTTAGTAGCTTTGGGTAAAAGTATAGGCATTTTCAAATGCACGTAGCCACTTTAGTTGCTTATTATTGCCAGTAACAAGGAGTATAAACACTTATAAGTCTTGGAGAATGTACGCCTTATGTGGATGTTTTAAAGGCACCGAGTTAGATATTAACTTTGCTAAAATGCGCTATTGAGAGCGTGGTGAACCAAAACCAAAAATCACACTATTTAATTATAATGCAGATAATAATTTGACTGGAAAACTTTATCATAGATCATGCAATTAAAGATTTAGTTACTAAATTCTATATTTTGTCAATTACTAGATAAATAAATACATTTTTGTATGTAAAGTAAATCCTTCAAAAAATCCTGCCCAGAAAAGGATCAAGAATAAATAAAAAATATTCTTTATACCTCACTCAAAATTAAAATATAATTATTCGCTCTCCGCCTATAACCTGTACCGCAAGCTAATCACTCAAACCCGCTCCACCGAGCAACTCTCGCGTTACGAACAATTTGAAACTTCCCACCGGCAAATTAACTGTTGTGGTGCATTTTTATGGTCTCTGCTGTGCCTACACATTGAACACTGTTCAACATGTACGAGGTTTTAAAAGTATTTAGTGAGTTTAATCGTTTGGGAGCTGGTGACTTTTTACAATGGAAAAAAGGAGCTTCACTGGATTAGATTTTATTTTAAGTGTGGTACTGACTGCACGCCTTAGTAGAAAGATAATTTTGAGTCGATATTATATCGATATGTTCATTCGTTCCTCGAAACTTTATCACTTGGTGATACCGGAAAGCAGCTGATGGTGATCTCTTGATGTGTATACGAATATTCTCGTCGACAGCATTTGAATTACAGTTCTGGCAGTCTTGATCTTTTAATTATAATCAACGAGATGTTCTTAATTTCTAATAAAAGATTCTTTCACATATTATGTCACATTTTTTTAACAGTAGAAGAAAGCTCCTTAAGCCTTATAGATTCCTCAGGGGAGGTCGGATGAAGCATGTCGGGGGTTTCTGGCCTTTCATCCTTGCGCGTGGGGACAATTGTCCGCACCACGCAGATGTTACAGCAGGGCTAGCTCCTTACCAAGATCTAAGAAGATCTAAACATACGTCTTCTAACATTTGATTAAACATTTGATTAAGGTCCATTCAACCAAAGTAAGTTTAGCTGGTTATAACCATGATAGCAGCTAAAGTAACTTATCGCGTCAAGTTGAATTCAAACGCAGTGGAAACTGAGTTATCTCCACGCACGGAGTTGCCGAGTGGGCTACAAACCAGGGCTAACCAAGTTACTGCTGCGCCGTACTCGCTCACCACCATTTTATCCGTTTAGTATGTGGGTTGGCTGCGATTTTGTATTTCAGTATTCCGTACGGGTTATTCTGTGGATAGAACTCTATTTCTATTGGTATCCAATTCTACGCTTAGGATCGCTGATAGGAGAGTTACTTGAAAAAATTCGCTTGGCCCCAAGGAGACCAGTTTTATCAACTCTTAGTTTGTTTTTTAGTTATGCTCTTGCAGTAATTTTCCTCCAGCAAATAATTTTGCATAGATCTTCGCTTGTTTATAGCACATTCAATCTTTGTTCCAATATTAGATGTTTGCTAAACCAACATTCATAGTTACTTAGCCGTAAGCATCTTTAAAATACATGCGATTCTAAGTATCTATTTATAAAAATGAGCCCCATCGTTTTACATTTCATTGATGCTTTTGATTCCTTTCACTCATTACGTCATTCAATCGATTCTTTCATTCACAATCGCGTTCATTATTCATATAACCAATAATGCATTCAGCCATTCAAGCCATCGATCGAGTGGATTCGATTAAACCAATACGCTTGGTATTTCACGAGCTGTTTCATTCATCACGATAACAATGCTTGCATTAAATGTGTCATTGTTTGATGCCAAATGTTCTAATTAATATTCAGAGTTTTATAATTAAACTTATTATATGATTGTGCTGTGTTATATTAGTAAAGCCAATTGCAAATGATATAATTATTATTAACATCAGTTGCCAGTTATTTTGCTACAATGAGTATAAAATTATTCTGTAAAAGATTCACGCCTTTTCGTGAAAATATTGAACCTTCACAGGAGCGTAAGAGTACACTTCAATACATTAACTGATTATATTTTCATTTGATATGTGGGACATTACAGAATTCGGATCTTACAAGATCCGAGAAAGACTTTTTTATCCTAAAGTCTTATATCTTTTTCTTTTGTAACAGCCCTAATGATTACTTTAACGAAGTCTCAATAAATTGTGAAAAATGAATTCATACAAACTTTGAATTGGCACGTGTAAACTTTGTATGGGTTTTGAATGCGGTTACAAATGTGCAGCGATGCCTGTGCTACTTAGTTCCTGGTAGTTTGTTGCTCAGGAAGTTAATCTAATTGTTTTAGCAATGGTAGACCCTACGAAGCTAGGTAATTAAAACATAAATGCTTGTAGATTTTATAGACATCTGTAAATTCTATGTGTCATTTGTAAGTGTTTTTCTTTTCACTTTCTTCCTATATCCCACTTTACAAAACCTTCGCATATTTTCATTCAATATATTGTAAATTATTCACCATCCTGCGTCATAAGTGTTAAATCTTCAATTTTTCTACCAGCCTTATGAAATATCATGAAATCAATAACTTACCGATAAAGTCCTTGATGGCTTGAGAGCCGGAGTCCAATATATCAGTAGGGTTGACCCTAATCTTGCAGTATTTGACGAAGGGCATCTCTGGGAGGCGAGACCATTCGCCTCCGCCACTCGTCGAGCAGTGTATGTCAATAGAGATGGAATTCTCGTAAGCGCGAATCACGCGCTGTACTTCATTCTCTTGGTATGCGTCTGTGAAATCGGCCAGGGAAAAGGTCCCGTCCTGGAAAAGAGAGAATGTGTTACAGTCTATTCTAAATACGTAGATTATATTCGAAGATGTTATAGAAATAGATCTCTGAGGTCTAATAAATAATCAGCAGCAGGATTGTTGGTACGGATTGTTAAAAATGAGAATGTGATCCAAGGGAAAAATTTGATAGAATCGCTATTGGTGACAATACAGTTTATAGGTAAACTCCTCCTTTCAACTGAGTGATTTAATTCGTACTTGTTACAAAATACAAATTTTGTCGTTTTACTGTTATTTAATTTCTATTATCCTCAATTTCTATCAATTGTAATTCCGAAGGCCGTGCACTCCCGTTTTCGTTTCAAGAGCGTTAATTTTCGACGTAAAGTTAGAGTGTTTGCACAATCGACCGGCCTGAAGTCATCGGATCCGCGAGCGCGAGAGATCTCGCCCCTCCGCTGAAAACTCTTAATTGGACGGACTTTCCTTTATTTTCGTAGCCTTTTCTTCGTTTTCAGAACTTACAAAATGTTATTCTGAGGTATCAATTACAAAAAACGGCAGCTCTTATTCCGCAGTTGGAGATTGCAGGACGGAAATATTTGAATGACTTTAATTAATCCTCTTGGGATTTTCTAATAACATTGAGGAAAAATTAAGACTCTTATTTTAACTAAATTTAAAGAATTTTAATCCAATAAAGGAATCAGACTCCAAAGTAAAGTATACAGTGTATATCAAGACTGCTACCGAAAACGAAGCCGGGTGGTAGTTTAAGCGACTTCAAACACAATGCAACAGAAAAAGTTGCAAACAAAAGCGACAATTTTTTTGGTTATATTTTTTTTCTATGACAATATTTGGGTGGTAAATGATTTTTTTCCTAAAATAATAGCGTATACCCTTTTATTTATAAATAACCTAAGGTATAAAAGAGTTTAAATTATTATTTTAGCAAAAACTATGGACTTACCACCTAAAAATGACGATATTTAAAAAATCATAGAAAATAATTGTCGAGCTTCTTTGCGAAATTTTTAGTTGCATTGTATTTGTAGTCACTAAAACTACCACCCGGCTTCGTTTTCGGTAGCAGTCTTGAGATACCCAGTATAATTCGCCATAGTAATGTACGAGAATGTATTGACTAATGTACGAAATTTTATTTTGAAGTTACAGTTACGTTTTATTCTTCTTTATTGATTTATCATCCGATAGTAATTTAAAGTGAAAAGCATCCATGCATTTCATTCAAACAATTCACATTTCAATGAGCATGTCGAACAACTTCGCACATGTTACTCGAACCACGTCACTTCACACACGGTTTCCTATTACAGGATACCCGTTTCCCTCAAAGCTGAGCAGATGTTTACTTTAAATGCCACGTCTTTAACCCCGTTTGTAACCTAAGGCTCTCGTTCACAACTTAGCGTAAACCCAACCGATATTCCGATTACCAGTTCCTTTGACTAGTCATGTGGAAACGTCTTTTCGACTGGAAATTAAAACTTCTACCCATTTTACTAGAGACATTGTTTAAATGTAACAAAAATAAATTTGTATTGCTTACGTGGCTTGACGTATCTGGCGTGGAGCATTTGTAAAGAAATGGTAAAGAGAAGAAAATAGAATATACCCAAACTTATTTGAATAATTCATGCAAGACTGTGAATACTGAAGTCAATTCCAGTTTGAGATGGGTCTCGTTGAAATGGATAGTCATAAATGCGATCTGACAAGCTTCGCTAATGGATCTGTTGTAATTGAAAGTGATTTGTGATATCCTATTCTGTTCCATTTTATCACTTTACAGCGTGTTATTTTCTCGTTATGAATCACTTTCTTGTTTGTTCTATGCCACGCCTTTTAGAGATTTGGCAATAATTTCATAATCTTTACGAGTTTCACGTTTGAACTTTCACCTATAGTCTAGCTACAATATTTATGATTCTCTAATATAACTCAACACTAATTAATCTATCCCTCTTTTGAACGTCATTTGACCATTCGCAGCAATAACTACTAAAATAACCACGAAGTTATTACCGCACATATCGATACTCTGATTTTCGCTTAAAAATTCATGAATTCCATTTAAAACTGGCGTAAATCCGGAGAGCTGAATCGTATTGATTCTGCAAGCGAGATTAAACATGAGTTGATATTTCCCGTCCGCCGTCACTTTGCGCGATGCGACGGAAATTGAATACTCATAAAGTGATGTATTTATAACTGATGTTGCTATTTGCATACACTTAGTACAAGGTTTATGATATGTGAAGTATGTCAACTCCCACCAGGACTAGGTTGAGTATAGCCTAAGCCCTATTAATCGAACTTTCAGAGGTTTTGAAGAGTTCTATTCTGAGAAGGCCATTATGGGCGATGGCACACTAATGCCGATCGATATCATCATTGTTAGAAAATGAGCTTCAAATCGCAATTATTCAAATCTAATCGATGCTGAGCGACTTTGATAGCAATTTCGAACCCTTTCATGCCTCGGAGGGCAAACTAAACTATTGGCAGATTGAAAATGCTGAGTAGATTAAATCTGTCTGTCTACGATCGGAATTGGGCCAGCGAAGAGGGATGAATTTCAAATCCTCTAACCTAATATAGTAGATGTGTTGACTGAGAATGAAGCAATAAATGTAAGTATAAGGAATTTCAGCAATTTTCGATATTGGGCGCAATTTTCAGTCTCTCTTCCAGTACACATATATATAATGCTCTATGGGTTTTAATCTGAACTATACAATGTATGAACTAACTAAGACAGAATGTATGTACAGATTTCCTGGCTAGATTTAGGTGTATAACATATTGAAACGTTAGTTCACTGTTGTCTGCCTAATAGGCAGACAACAGTGAACTAACGCAGCTGGTATTTCCAAACAGAATAATCTGGAACACACTGACGTTATTTATTCGACAAAATTAAGCAAACTAAGCGCCTAAAACAAGAACCACCTAAATATACACGTAACAAAATTTACAACACGAAATTGATTCTGAAACGACGTCATTTTCAGTTGGCGACACAAATTCTCCATTAGCGAGGGAATACATTTGGGAGATGTATATTAATTTACCATCTCTCTACGCAATTGTAATACCAATGAATACCTAATAGGCGATTAAAGATAATGAATGCATTAGCTTTCGGTTCCACGGTGCCCGCTTTAAGAACTAGAGGAATCGGACCTGTTTTATTATTTAAACATTGTGATCACGCAATCACCTTTTGGTAATCAAGCTGTAATATAAATAATTAACTACGGTTTTAATGAACGGTTAGCTAATGGATTGTAGTGCGGTTTGTAAATGGTATGTGTGACCGCGTGTTAGAATAATGACGGACTTAACTTCAAATAATTGGTAACGATATGTTTAGAAACCTAAAGTACTATTTCTGATTCTCTCAACGACTCGACCGACTCTCTTTTCGAAGTAAATGACTTAAGAACCAATATTTCTTAAATATATTATCGAAGATGTCTTCTTGCTAATTTCAATAGAAATTTGGTCTACCTAGCGTTATCCCAGCCATTACCGGTGTCGGCGTTTTTAATTAATCTTTGCCACCTTACCTTTACCGTTGTCATATATTTCTTGACAATAACAAGCCATCTTTTTCTAGCCACCCTCAAAGCCTTCACCAAGTAATAAGCAAGCTCTGGGAAATAATTGTCTGATTTCAATATATTCCCCATAAAAGTATTGAGTTATATCTCCGCGATCAGAATAATTTTTCATAACAGTAACAATTTGAACCAAAACTATTTCAGTATGTCCACACCCACGACCAATTACGTGAAACCTAACCTTGGATTTCGTATATTTTCATATTCCCAAGGTGATATTAGTCTAGCCACGTCTAGGCACCATTAATATAGTAATATTTATTAGAGCTGTATTAAATTGTGCAACAGTTGCGTGTTGGGTCAGGGCTTCGAATCGTAGCCTATAATTTACTTTTTATTATACGTATTACTGAAAATTTATTTCATGTTTGGGAGTATTTTTTATACAAAGTCACTGTGTAAAGCCAGGTTAGTAGTCGATATAATTACCTGCATAAAAGTTACGTCAGCTAAAGTGTAAATATAATCCACCAAATTTCTATTTTTGCTTGTAAGGTAACGGTAAGAATAAGAATAAGAATAATTTATTTGTGTAACATAGGTAGGTACATTGATGATCTTAAATAAATATTATGAGCTCTATGTTTTGCCATAAAGGCGTACAAATATTAATATTGAAAATTTTACAGCTACGAATTACATTGATAATAGTTAATTATTATTAATTTAAGATAATTTACATTGACATTAATTTAAAATACAATTACGCAAAATAAAGAAAAATAAAAACACTTATTCTAACATAATATCATTTAGGAACTGTTCAATACTGTAATAACACTTAGGAATTAACATTTTAAATAGCGTTTTTTTAAATTTAGTTAAAGTCATGTTCTTCAGATCGTCAGGTATTTTATTATAAATTTTTGGAGCCATACCAAAGAAACTCTCACTCATCAAAGCTGTTTTGCATTTTACGTGACATAATTGATTTTTTTGTTTAGTGCGTATTGGATTTTTTTTAACTTCAGAGACTACTAACAAATAAGTTAGGATTGCTCTTCACAAATAATGCTGTTTCCAATATGTATAAACTTGGTAAAGGTAGTACCTTAAGAGACTTGAAGTATGGGATACAGCTATCTGTTGTTTTTAGATTGCACATTGATCTTATACATCGCTTTTGTAATTTAAATATATGCTCCCTTTGAGTTGATAGTATTGTGATCGCAAAACAAATTGTTCGCTCTGAAATGGCAAAGTTTTATACAAAGCCCAGAATATAATAATATCCAACGCTCGACTAGAAAAATAATGGAGAAAGGGCCCTTGATACGCTATTTCGAGAATCGCGTAGTAATAAGATTCGTGTTCATATCGAGTACATTATTACCCCTTGAGTAGTTGTAAACGAAATTTAGTGAAGATCTAAAATGCAACTTTATATTTTGGTTACTATTGGGATAAAAAGTACAACAATAAAACTTATTGAGTTTCCTACATCAAACTAACATAGAAAAAAGGTACCATGAATAAATTAGTATTAAGACTCCACCTATCAAAGCACTTTCATGAATATTTTATTTCCATCTATCCTTTTAGAGCCAAAGGTACAGATAATTTAGTTTACCTTTTTTATTTACAAAATATCTACAACATAGTTAATGTCAGTACTTATTTTTTACTCCCCAACATGTTAAAATATTGTGTTTATTAACATCAAAATAATACTAGTTCGTATTAACGCCATCTAGTGATTGTAATATGTACTCGGGTTAAAGTGTACCATAACCTAACAAAAGAATAAAAATGGTCTATTCTCAACCAGCAACTCATTCGTTTTATTACAACAATTATTTTGTAGAATCTCAATTAAAGCTAATAAATTCTATAACCTTGTTATGTCAGACGTTGCGATTCATCCTTGTCATTTTTCTGTACATATCATTATGTTTTTTATGCGGTGATTCCAGAATGATGCTATTCATTCTCTTCAGCGAAACACGAGAGCTTAAAGAAATGAGTCTACCCTTTCCATAAACGCTGACTATCCAACAATTCGTCTACGATTGTAAATGTTCAGCGTTGGTGACTTCATATCATCGCGTGAACCAATAATTAATTTGCATCAAATCCTAATACTTTTAGCTGTGATCCAGTCAAAAATAAGCCTCCACACCTTAATATCAGATAATCCTTACGTTAGCTCACAATCCTAGTAATAATTTATTAAAAATACAAGAGGCTAAAATCCACATCAGAAACATATAATTTCGTATGTGTGGTTTCGTGTGAAGGAAAACATTGTGAGGAAACCTGCAAACCATAGGGATTTTTAAGAACTTCTATGGTATCATCAATCGTATCAATCTCAATCGTACTCTCGATTGTAGAGGAAGTCCGTGCCCTGTAGTGGGAGGTATATGGGCTGATACAAAAAATGTTCCCATACCTGCATGATCCAGGACCCGTTCCCGGCGAATGTATATCCGGCGTGCACAAGGTGTCTGTGTCTTGTGAATGAGCTGAGCAGGTTGCGCATGCACTGCATCAGCGTGTTCATCTGGGGGTGAATCAGGATCTCTGTCACCAGGCTCTCTGATGCGAATTGAATAAGTCTCTCTCCTGGAACAAGGGGAATTAGGTGCTGTAGTGTGAGATACAATTACAACGATTAGAGTTTTATTATTCTCTGTACTATCATCACCAGTTTTATGTTCTTTAAGAATTATATTGTAAAGAGTGTATTTCATATGGGTGGAAGTATTGGTTTCGTAAATAAATAGCATATACCTCTTTGCTAGCACTACGCAGTACTTTAATTTAATTGATTTCATAAAAGTTTCTAACGTTATTAAACTTAGTAATTAAAGTTAATAATTGAACAGACATTCAAACGTAGTTTATGACTCTATTTTCATGGTCGAATTATTCTCCCTATAAGAATATGTCGTTGGCAACATACAATTAGTAAATTGAATCATATCAAGGAAAATCTTCCAACCATCGTACATTTCGATAAAGACATGCGAAATCGCATGACACGCGCGCTAATAAAGTCGAACTATAACCCATTTCAAAGCCATAAACCGCTTGAATCACTAAGCCTATCACCCAATAAAAGGCCAACAATAAAGCTGGAATGTGCATTGTACCTATACATTGCTGCTAATATATGGGTGATTCAGTTGTATGCGCCGCCATTCGCAGCCAGTTACGGCATCCGTGTCACTCAACAGCACTACACGTCACGTGAGCTATTGATTGCTTGTGGTAAATGGTGTGTTCAATAATGTGGTGTGGAAAGGCGTGTGGAATGCCAATAATGGTTTATCAATGTGACTATTATCCGGTTTTAGCATGACTGTGTCTGCAAGTATAGTAATTAGAGTTAGGACTGTTTCTGGGGAATTGTATAAGCGTTCAATGTCAGTTTCTTTAGATGTATCACGGATTCGATTTCTAATAATACGTTCTTCGTTTATATTTGGATGCTGATAAGCAATTATATGTCAATCCACACAAACTACAATTCAAAGATTTTGATATATTTGAATAATGTATCACGTATTTAACATTCTGTAAAAGAGTTTTAAGTTACCAAAAAGAGAAAAGTATAAAAAAGTATACTTATAATAAAATTAATCTCATTTATTTTAAAGAATATTCTAGATTATTTTATTTTTGTAATATCAATCTATTTCTAATCCATTTTTCTTTTTTATTAGGTAAACCGAGCAATATGCAGTTGATTCATGTTCTTTTAAACAAACTTCACAAGAATTGGTTTAAAACTTAAAACGCCATTTTCTCAAAACAAAGATCTTGAGGGTTAACACACAATAATGCAAGCAATAGCTTATCACCATCCATTTAAGGGTCTATTGCCTTAAATATTCTTAGGATGTATTAATAGTTACTTTTGTTTTATGTCTTCCAGATATTATACCTTTTTTCATAGGTATATGCACATAAATCCGCACCAAAGTTTTTAAGACGTAAATAATTTGATAAGCTTTATCATTGTTATAATTATTATTAAATTTTTTAATTTAATGTTATGTCTTATGCAATTATCTTTCTGTGTTCAAATGCTTTAAAAATATCTAAGGCCAAGTCTTTTTCCGAAATAAAAAATCTAAGTGACTTAACTTCTGCTGATATTTCTACTTACTTATAATTTGTATGAATACGCCATGTTAACAATACATCAGCCACCCAAACAAATGCCACATGATACTGTTTATTGTTCTCAGTAAATGTACCATTAAGGTTGAAAGGTGTTGATAATGGATCGCCAGCAATACCTTTTAAATATATTTCGCATGATGTAGCACAACGCGTGCATTAATTGATATTTTGTTCACAAAAGAGCAGACAGAAAACTGTGCGAATATTTTCAATATTGCCCACATTGATGGCCGAAAGCCGGTGTCATTCTCCGCGCGATTGACGCTCGGTGCGGTGCGTTATTAAATATTTCGGCGCAATCCAGCAGTCGAAAAACACCAGCTCGGTAAAATCGGGTGTTTCTGATATGAAAATAGTTAATCTCCTTATTTTAGATTTTTATGCAGCTTTATCAGTTATTTTAGCCGAAAACAAAGAAGCAGCTTGTTTCGAATCAGCAATGGGAAATAATAATTAACTTTATTAAACTAAAAGAAAGACATACAAAACACTAAAACTAAAAAACATGCAGTAGGAATACAAAATAAAGTTAAAGCGCAAGTGTTAGATTGAACTCTGATGAACAAATAAAGATTTAACTTGTGCTATGAGCACCAGGGGCATTCATACCGTACATTTAAGTCACTGTGTCGAAGTCACTAAAAATCATGAAAGACAATAAAGATTAATGCTTGTTCCGTAGCTAACCCTAACAAACCATGACTGCTTTTGATAACAAGCTAATACACACCCCATGGAAACCAGAACACCTACTCAAGCAAATGAAAAACATGGCAAAGAAACCCGCCGGCGACATTAACCAACAAAAGGGTTATTTTTTACACTTGACACAAAAGCCGGCTGAGACGCACAATAGAGGCGTTGGCTTTTCATAATGCTATAATATCACTCGACAGTCTTTTGTGCCGCCGAGGATAAGGTCTTTATGGCTTAAACAAAAGAATTGTATATTGCACTACTGAAATTGTAAGAACTGCGAAACGCTGGTTCACTGCTTTCACTTTGGGATTGAGGAATTTGATTTGGAAATGTTGATTAATTTTTGTTGTTGGTGCAATTTATTTTTAATTTGGAGTGATGGTATGACATTAAATCAAATAGGAAGGCTAGTATTAAAATGAATGTAAAGGAAGACGAGCTTGTTGAAAGGTCATATTACATTACACATCAGAAGAAGTGTCATCAGAGAATCATATTACACATCAGAAGAGTGAAAAGCTTGTTAAAATGTATATTACTGGATCAGATTACGGATAATATTTTTTGACGGAGCTGCACTCATCACAATTAGTAGTATGTTCAACATGATATGCAATCACTAATTTGAAAAATACTAAAATGAAAGATCGTGATTCATCATCATCATCATACTTATGAAAGAATCATTAAGAGGAAATAGAATCTGCGCTAATTCTGCCTTCATAATTAATATTGAAATTTTATGTAGGCTGTCTAAACTTATAGAGCCTCGAATTAATCTTGATTAACAGCTAATATCCTCTCAGGCTCGTTTTTATCAACATCTAGCCTCGCTCCAGAAACCCATATTTTACGTTACATAACGCGCCCACTCCTACCATTTCCACTGGCTTTATTCCACCAGAGATCAGTGAACCAGAAACTGATAACGCGAAACCAGACTACGAGTAACAATTTACGCACCCGACCATCAGCAGAAGCGCTGCCTTCAAAGCCATTTTCTTGGTCGAACTAATGTCTAGCTCAGCTGGTTAGTGATACACTGTTTTCTTACATTTGGTAATACATCATAATAATTCTTCTGGAAACATTTTCTGTTTACTTATCATGTTTTTAGGTTTTTTTGAAATGTTGGGTATATAAAGCTATTATGGTAAATTGTTTGAAGGGAATTTATGAGTGTGATAAGTTCTGCGCTAGTGATACTAAGGCTTCACGCATTGTTTCTTTTAATTTTACTAAACAATTTTACGGTATTAATTCGCCACCTATAATTAAATTCAGTGATAAATTTCGTGTTTCTATTGCAGTTACTATTATCATTTTAGAACAGAAACATTAAACAAAGGAATCAACTTTTTAAATTATAAAACATTAGTACAATCTGAAGTGGCTTCAGGTTTCAAGTAGGCCTTGAAACCCCTTCATTTGAATATGTCACTGCCAAGAGCAAAGCTTTGTGGTCTTCGGGTACGTATAGGCTGCTAACATAGGCAAGCATGTAATAGATTATACCAAGACTCAGCTAATGGATGTAGATCAATTAATTGCAATGTACCAATAGGTGTAAGCCCCATCAATCAAGCTTGACGCCCGACGGATTGACGAATGATGCGGCGACGTGACGGATTGGTCCACCACACTGACAGACGACATTGGGGTCAGTTCGACACCTTACGTGGCGTCTTCAAGTAATTTATTGTTTTAGGGTTAAGGGAATAGATTTCGGCCCTCTACGTTAAGGGATAGAAGTAATCCTACCGACATTTGGCTTGTACATCCATTTCAATATAATGTTATTACGGGAAAAGCGAGGATTTGGTCTAAGACAGCCTCCTTTAGATTAAATTAAAATATTCAAATAACTTGAACAAAACAAAGTGTATCTTGAAAAATATTATGCGTAAATTTTATACAAAGAAGATTACTTTAGCAAGTAATTAAAATTTACATTAGCATTTTACAAGGATTTCTAAAGTCTGGAATAATATAAAAGTTGAACATGATTATTTCAATCTTAGTTTAAGTTAAGTTAGAGACTGCTGTTAATCATTCTGAAGAATCTACATTGGAACTGAAAAGCCAAATTTTGATTATTTGAAGACCTCTATGTTTGACTGATTATCACAATGATGATCGGAACTAAATAATAAAAGTTCAGAAGGTTTTATAATTGCCATACCAGCAAAACAACAAAACGTTTCAATAAAAACAATAACTGACTTTTATATCATTCCACACAGGGCCGTAAAAAGCCAATCCTTTATGTAAATCTGAGGAGCATCGCCACCCACTTGTATTTTAACGTATTCACAAAATAACATTGTTTCACTCTGAAAGTGGATGATAATCCTCGAGGACCTACAGAGTGGCCGTAAAGTGGAGATTTTAAACCCAAACGCTTGATAAAAGCGGATCATCTCAAAGTTGAATCCGGCTGAAATATTCTTGAATATATTATGAGATTGTAACATTTCAGACGCTCATTCTGATCTGATTTCGGATTTTTTGCGTATATTACTTAGGGGATATTTACTTGATTTTATCTAGAGAAGCAGAATTTGATAGAATTTTAATGGAATGGAATATTATTTAGGATTTCTGGGTTTACATTTTTTATCAGATTTTTTTATTAGCTTGACCTTATTAAGTTTAAATGATTTAGAATGTTCTTAAATCATAATAATTAGGCATTCATCTTAAAAAGGATTTTTTTTTGCAGTTATTGCACAACTTGACTAAAAATCCCACAAATATTCTTAGCAAAAGTATTCAAAAAGTACAATTATGTTTTCTATAGACTACCATTATTATTTACCCCCGCAAAAAGCACCTTAAGTACCTCCATCATCCTTGCCAAGGAACTTACTGACCTAAAACATAGATTAATTCCCCTTCTTATCTACCCTTACATTATCAGAATAACACATTACCCCAGAAAAAATCGCGACCACAAACTTTTAAGGGTACGATAAAAACATTACGACGAAAAACAAGGTATATCTGACAACCAATAAAATTGTTGGCAATAACAATCGGCCCTAATCTTTGAGTGGGGCAATATCTTTGGGGTACAATAATATTGTAATAATGTTATCTGTTATTGGCATATTTGAATGGAAAAGGTAGATGGTTGGATACTTAAGAGTAAGCAATATTTTTAACTGTTTGTACAAAAATTAGAATGACAATAAATTGTATTTATTTGTTTTTGTAATTTTGCCGCATAATATCATCATCTCAAACGGCCGGTCCCCATAATATATCTTTCATTGTATTTGTAATCGGCACCGAGACGTAGCCTCTCACTGTGGGCCTCATTAAAAGGCTCAAAGTCACTCAACGAGCCATGGAGCGGGCTATGCTCGGTGTTTCCCTACGAGATCGAATCAGAAATGAGGAGATCCGTAGGAGAACCAAGGTTACCGACATAGCCCATAGGATTGGCAAGTTGAAGTGGCAGTGGGCCGGGCACATAGCTCGTAGAACTGATGGCCGTTGGGGCCGCAAGGTTCTCGAGTGGAGGCCACGTACAGGCAAGCGAAGTGTCGGACGCCCGCCTACAAGGTGGACGGACGATCTGACTAAGGTCGCAGGAAGTCGCTGGATGCAGGCCGCTTCCAACAGGTTATTGTGGAGATCCTTGGGGGAGGCCTATGTTCAGCAGTGGACTTTCTGTGGCTGATATGATGATGATGATGATGTATTTGTAATGCATTCTACTTGAGGTAAACAAAGATAGAGAGATATAGATATGATGAATACTATTTATACTCGTAGATAGCTATGTAAGATAAACACATACATAATTACATGGACCTACTTGTCTATATTTTCTTTTTGAAGCATACAATTGTATTGACATAGTAATTGTAGTTATTTTAAACTCTTATTAAATATAAATAGGATATAGAGACCGCTCTTCAAACTTTAGTCAAATTAACCACAAGCTGGTTGGATTGTTGTATTTTCTCAAATTATCCGAAGAACAAACTCGTATCTTTCGCATCAATTGGGACATGTTTTGAATATATGATTAGTTATGTATATTTAACAGACGATTAATAATTATTATCAATATATATATCAGTAATAAATATCATCGTAATATTATCAACCTTAGATTATATACTCGTCTAGATGACACATCACACAAAACCTCTCACCGCACGGCTCAAATAAAGTCTACCAAATTTGGTAGACTCGCTTCTCACGTACGTCAGTGTCATTTGAACTACATATGGATAACGTGCTCCCGAAAAATAATTAATTATGCCGGTTTGTGCTGTCGAATTGTATCGCAATTGTGTGGGAAAACTGTATAATTATACCAATATCACTTTCTTATTGTTAAACCACTATTATTTGAAGAAAACATGAACTTTTAATTCGTTATTTTGAAGATGAGTTTCATTGGCCAGTGTTATCAATTTATTACTAGGAAGTCAATTTATCTCCATAAAACACAAATATCATTACATCATATTTCGATCAGAAGAACAACGAGAAGAATGGCATTATTTATTTAATGAGTAAATAATAACTTACCTACACAATATGAATGAAACCCATGACTTTGCACTTTATAGTAATTTTGTTAATTCTTTCTATTATTTTTTAGACTTCCTACGGATTCCGTACTAGCAAATTGCTGGAGAGACATTACACAGCGGAAACGAAAAGAAGACCATTCGTAGCCTCACAAGACTTTAGTCATGTGTTCCGAACATTTTACTTACGATTATTTATATTTTACATAAATACAGAAATCATAACAGCCCAGGCAATAAATCCAAAGAGTTAATTATATTCGGAAACAAACACTAGGAGATGGGTTTAGATCTTTATTGTTTTTACTGAAATGCGTTATAAATATAATTAATAGTATGATTACTTTAAATAAAGAAAAAATATTTTATTTAACCTATTTTGTATATCAAATAATGGGGAAAAGTTAAGTTAATAATCTGGAGTAGGCATCCCTAAACACACACACCTTGACAGTTGGATTACAATAATTACACGACCGGTACTCACACATATCAAAGAAAGTGAGGACAGTTTTAGCGCATCGTTTGTTGGCATTGCTCAATCTAGACGAGTATATAATCTAAGATTATCAACCCTAATAGAAATACATATTAGGTACAAATGCAATAAAACCATCAGACTTCATATTTATCAGATTTTGTAGTACGTACCGTATCTGGCTTCTTCCCCCTCGGGTGCCTGCGCCGTGAGGGTCGCCAGTTCCTTTTCCAAGTCGACCTGGTGTTCTCCAGAGTCCCATGATAGCAGCCCTGCAACAAACAAAATGTAACGTTACAAATCTATAACAATTTTACACAAAAACATCACAGGTTAGTGACAGGTTCCAATGTAGCTTAAGTGATCATCGATGCTTGATCTAGAGTTTTATCACCTAATATTTTAAATTCTATTCTGATTTTGGAGTTAACGTTGAATTCTTATACTTTAGGAATCAGGTCACGAGTTGCACTTCTTGCTTACCCACTTTCCTTAATTTTTGTATCAAGATCTATTAATCTAAGATTAAGTTCTTGACTGAAAATGTTCTAAGTTGCTTATACGCCAATTTATTTTATAAATTATTCTATACTTACTATCATTTATTTTTCCATTTATGAAATAAGATCCTAAATATTAAATCCTTGAAACAAAGGTCCAAATAAATGATACAGCAAGAGTGAATTATGACCCGCTTGATTTCAGAAACCATTACATTTCAGTCTATACTTAAGAATATAATAAAAATGATTTATACTGTATGTCTGAGAGTTACGCTTTTATAAGACACTAGAAAAGACGAGAAAGAAGCAATAAAGGAAATTGCCGCTCGGCCGCGCTCGAAACATAAATATTTACAAACTTGTATTGAAAATGAGGGGAACGTACGAGTTGAGAATAATATAGGAGAGTATATTCTGGACTGAATATTTTGTATAAATTTAGTTGAATTGGTAAATATTGTATATCCAACTTTTCTAGCATACCTTATGGATTCATTTGTAATAGCTTCTTTAGTATTCAGATAAAGAAAATAAGTTATTATATACGAATCTATCTTAGTCGGTGTTAGATTTAAATCATAAAATCTTTAAAATACTCAGAAGTGATTCCACTGCTTACTTGGAACTTAAGTACAACAAAGTTATCTCAAACGTTTTTTTTTATTTCTCTCATATACCGAAACCAAATTTATTTATCTGGGGGCGCGGCCGAGCCCCCTCCAAGTCGAGCTATAGGTCGTAACATCCCTTTCTCGAAGCAATTCAGACCATTTTCAACCCCCTATAACTTCGTTGTGGCTAAAGCATGAAGCCTGAATTTTCAGTTACCAAGCAGGCATTATGTAAACACGGTATATTTAAAATTTCATTCCATTTGAACCAGTAGTTCAAGAATTGTAACTTATCAAACTTTCGTAATTTTGTCACTCACTGACTGACTGACCGATCATCAAAAGTCTAAGGCACTTCTAGCAGACATAGAACCTTCAAATTTAGAATATAATTAGTGTTTAGTGTCTGAAGTAAGGGAAAATTCAAACATTTCATAATTTGTGTCTAGTTTTCTAGATAGACCAACTGCTTGAATAACTTTGTAATCCCATATAAATGTATAGGATTACAAAGTTACATTTGCAGTTAATGAATCATTGTACCCGTATATAATGGAATAATAGTTGTAGATAGATATCTATATACATGAGGCATAACAGGAGGGGATTTAGAGAGGGAAATGGTGTATTCAGCCCATGAAACTGTACAACATTCCTCTAGAAAAACATGACGAAGAAAAACTTGCAAATAAATAGATTAAATAACTCGAAAATATCAATTACAATGAAATAAAGAACATTAATAATCAAATCGGCTATATTTGTGATAAATTGATACCTACAAAAATAAGAAAAATCCATAAGACAGAGGCTTTAAGAAAAATCGTTAGTGATATTCTAGAAGTAAGAAGTACAGATAAGGAAAAAATTAGGACTCTACAAAAAGACATGAAATCCCATCAAAAACATCCTGTAAAAAAATTCCAAGTCTCGCAGCTCAGGTTTTCTACCCCAAAAAGTTGTGAGATGCATTTAATACCAAGTCGATTAATTTATTTAGGACCTTCTATATAAAGTTATTACGTTAGTTATTACCATATCAATATTAAAAATTCTTTACGTTTTAAATAAATAGATCGACTTGGCCAGCAGCATTATGTATAAATTGTAAGATACATTATGTTTTCATGCGATGGCCAAGTCGATCCATTTATTTAAAACGTAAAGAATTATTAATATTGATATGGTAATAACTAACGTAATAACTTTATATAGAAGGTCCTAAATAAATTAATCGACTTGGTATTACATGCATCTCACAACTTTTTGCGGTAGAAAACCTGAGCTGCGAGACTTGCAATTTTTTTACAGGATGTTTTTGATGGGATAAATCTTCTAGCAACAGCTGTTGCAATAATATCACGGATGCATGAAAACATGTTTAAGCATTTTTAAATAAAGCAGCCATTTATCAAACAATGACTTCCTTGATGGCGTAGTTGTATTATGGTACGATTACAACGTGGTCTCGGGTTCAAATCCCGGGTTGAGCAGTGATATTCGATTTTTCTAATATATATCAGCCTGGAGTCAGAAATCTGTGCCCGATATGCCGATAGGCTTGCCCCTATCACATCGTGGGTGACTTGGTAACCTTTGCCTACTCCTTCTTGGAAAATGGCGTGAGTTTATGTATGTATTTATCCACCAGTCTTTTAAACGTAAACCTAGAATCAAGTTCAAAACCATGAACTTATACGACGCACGAACACTACATCAGATGAATAGAGATACATTAAATTCTCATAACATCTCATACAAGTCAGCACAGCGGAATAAATTGTATGATCCTCTGTAGTTTAATAACATCTAGCGCAGAACAATTGTTCTGTAACGAATGTGATGTTACACAATTTATATTAAGTTTAATGCCAGCAAATAATGCTCTGTTTGTGTTATGATCGTCCTATTTCACCTTGGAATGTAATTAAAATGAAATTCTTACATTAAAACTGTGGAATTTCAAGGAATTCTTACTGAAACAATTTCCTTACAAGATTATGAACACTGAGAACACATCTCAAGTAAAAAGATATAAAAAAAAATTAAGCTTATCCCTGGAACTTGATCTTTAGCTGCTAGAAAATTATAATTTATGCGAATATTTCAAGAAGTATTTATTTTTTAATCTTCATTTTAATTAGTAATTTAAATTGTTTTAAAACTGCTTCTGATATTAAGTTCGTAAATGAGGGAGAAGATTTATTTACGCCTGAAAAATAAGGATTCTTGAATATAATATTTTCTAGTTTCATAATTTTCAGTTTAGTAGTGGTAATTCTACGAATTCCAAAAGCAAACTAAGATTCTCCTAATTGTGTGGTCCATAAAGTTGAAGACTTAGGTAGACGATGTATAAGAGAAAATGTATCATTTGATGGAGAGTGATTATCGCCGCCCATAATGAAAACTGACAGTATGAGGTAAATCGTAAGGGCATTGCTACCCTTTTATGGAGGCTCTTTTCATGAGGCTTGCTAGGTTATATTGATTGCTATTACATAAAATGATCTAATAATGGTTAAAGAAGGTAACTTCCTAACAGAATACTTAGATGAATGACGGTATACAAATAAAATATTTGAAGCTAGCGGTCCAGCCCGGCTCCACCCGAGTACAGATACTCTTTCCAAAATAGCGGCCAAAATGTTCAATTCCGACTATCAATTTGGAATATCGACCGATCGGACAACGACAAACGAATAAAATTTCCTGGTATTTGCTAGATTTTTCACTACTGCTTCCCTCTTATAAGTCATAGCGTCATGATATACATCCTAAAGTGTTTCTCGATAAATTGCATATAAAAAAAAATGTTTTCGATTCGAATCAATAGTTCCTGAGTTTAAAGGTAACAAACAAACTCTTCAGCTTTATATATTAGGATAGATGTAGATCACCAAACAAAAAAATGAAACTCAACTCCCAGTCTTCATTCAACACACACTTCAGCGAAATCTTATTAACATAGCAAACAGCGACAAAAAAAAACATTAAGCAACTTCCCAACTTCTTCCGAGCGACTGATGAATAAAACATAGGAAAAAACCTTACTTCTAACTACGCTGTTTGCAATGATTGAACAAAAAGAAGAGACTTGTTCGCTGGTGAGATTAATCTCGCCAAGACTCTGCCTCGGGCGATATGTCCCGATTACTGCCCTTGGGACGGCCTTGAATTAATTAGACATCTGTCGCACGGACGGGATTAAACCTATTTTTATTACTGGATGGAGTTATTGCTGGTTTTGCTGGATGGTTTTTATTGTTTAATCTGGGGCAGTGGTTTTGTAAAATTTGTTTTTAGTGTTCTCAGACCTACTGAAATATTAACCCAGATTTATTTATTCTTGTTTTATAAATGATATTAATTTCAAAGACCTAAAAGTTGTGTGACCTAACAAAAGTAAGTTTTTTTTTAAATTCATCAGGAAATAAAGAGAAATAAAAAATAATCAATAGTTAATGAACAATTTAAAATGACGAAATAGATATTAAAACAATGTCGTCTTTCCAGCATAAGAATGAGTTAAACAAAACTTACCAACTTTGAATTGAAAGGAAATCAATAGATTAAAAAAAGCCATAGCAAAACAACATAGCAAGTGGATAATTCCAATTAAAGCAAAATGAAATGTTTCATTCTACATTTCAGAAATACACTATACGATGTCGGAGTAATTATTGAAATGGAAGCTCTCATACCAGATACAGAAGCTGTAGACAAATTCGTAGAAATTGTACATTCGCGTCGCATTTCACTAAAATACACAGTTGCGTTAATCCTTTCACCCAGAAACGAGATACACCTGTCACTAGTAATTTCATCTAGCTTTTAAATCCAATTTTGTTCTAGCTGGAAGTTGGAAGGCTGTTCGAGTAAAAGAGACGAAAATAGACATAGCAGAAAACCACGTTGTTGCTCAGTTACGAGAGTTCTGACTGTTATTGTTCCAGATTTATATGCGAGTTACCATAATTTTTTGTATGGTTTCTGTAGAAACTACTTGAAGGGAACTTCCGTACAGTTCTCTCATTGTTGACAATGCTTACTAGATTTCATTTCCAATTCTCTCCGTCTTTATTCTTTGTATTTCGGGATTATCAACTTCTATCGCCTGATATCTGACGACGCATTTATACGAAAAGCAAGTTACAATTAAAAATAACATTTGAAATATAAATTCCAATACGGAATAGAATATTTGACCAGAACACTATATTAGTATCAAAGAACTCTGATAATCCATTATTCCCTATCAAGTCAGCAGATTACAAAGAATCAGCTCGATTATCCAGTATTTTTTCCACAACAGTACGAACAAAACTTTCTAAAATATACAGCAAGTGGGTTATAAATGTCGCCGACGTCGTGTGCCGCCATGTCGACCTGACTTTAGTCTTACACACATCTATTATTCAAGAAGGGAGCCTTTCAAATATTTCGTAACAACGGGCACGTACTCAGTTTTATGGCGGGGGACAAACTCGTAAAAAAGGTCCGTTTAGTCAAATTATTGAAATGTCAGTTTGATAGGAAAAAATCTGGTTGTAAGTTACATGAGAGGGAAAATCAAATTGCGTTACAATATTTGATAACATTTTGTGAATTAAAGTGTAAGTGATATCAAAATCCCAATATTAATTTAGATATAGTTAGAAACAGTAGATTCATGAATTAAAGGCAAATTTTAATTAATATTGACTCAATCATAAACAGTGATAAATTTAATTATGACAATGTCCGCAATAAAACAAACTAAACGAGAAAATAATCTTATCCCATTACAAATTATATTGCTGATGCATAATCGATCAAAGAATTAAGCTAACAGTGAAATAATGAAATATAAAAGCATTTTCTTAAAAAGTGAGGTACCAGACCCTCTCCGATGCTCTAAGTTCGTACACAGACTTGAATAAACGTCTTACCACATTTAGTAAAACTGGTAGGAACGACAATTACAGAGTTTTTGGCGTCGGTCTATTCCCAGTAATTACCTTAGGGGTTTTTACTGAATTACTTTTCTCTAACAATGAACTTAATGAGAATGTCTTGTCTTCTATTTTTGAAATAAACATGTTTCTTTTACATTACTAATTTATAAGCATTTTTAATCCGGCAGCAAAGTGACAGCATATTTTTGGGCTTTTCGCAGAAAGTATTACACAAATAATTATGTCTATCCATTGGACATACTCATTTATTATGATAATGATATCGATTTTTGGTATTATTTCGTTTACAAACACAAATATGTTAAAAATAAACCCTTGCTGTCAAAAAAGTATTAAAGTAGCTTGTAACATAAGGCAAATATTCATATTTAAAATTAAAGAGTAGGGGTGTAGTGGGGACATCTTGCTGTCTCTTTCACACGCGCACACTGTAATGTATAATAACCGTAATGACGTCACTATCTTGGTTTTGCATTTCTTTTCTGTTACCCCCACTACAAGATTTGAAAGGTTTCTAAGTCATTTCATTCTGAATGGATTTATAAATTTCTTTGTTTGTTAGATCATAGCTATGGCTACGATTTGATAAATACAATAAAAAAATTGGAGTCAAATACCCTATTACATCTAAAACAGGCCAAAAGAGAACCAACATAATATTGTCAAGGAAGACAATATGGGAGAAAAAGTTCTTAGCAGCGAGTGAGCAGCTTTTAGTTATAGTAAGTTCCATTATTTTGAGGTTACTAATCCTCTGAATTCACGTGATATTCTTAGGCTCAGTTGCACCAAGTAACTTTGCCAATACCTTTGCCTATGAAAATGTCATCGCCATACATTTGAGATGTATTTGACCTTGCGAATGTATGGAATTGACAGTTTCAAGGGCAAAGGTATTGGCAAAGTTAGTTTGTGCAATTGAGCCTTAGAAATTTATCACTCTAATTCACTCCTTGAATACAAAACCACAGAGGCTTAAAGTTCCTACACAATGCTTTGAATACCAACCAAATTCGTTCTCGACATTACTGCAAAGTTCATTACATCGGTGTTTGTTGAAGATCTAGTGGTTGAAATGAAATGAAATGAAATGAAATGTATTTATTGGTCACGTAGGCAATTTAAAAGCTCTTATGACAAGTCAATACACATAGAACTTAATCTCTATAAACAATATATTTCCTATACTTAGTATTACTTATTTTAATTTCTTGGTTTAATTAATTAATTTATGTAATTTATTTATTTTAAATAAATTTTATTTTTATTTAGCATTCGTTTTATTTATTTGTTTCCTTTTTATTCTTATTTTATTTAAAGTATTAGTTATGACTTTATGGTAATTTATTTTTCAAAGAAATACAATATGTACGTTGGTCAAATTAAATTAATTAATTAATGGACCATGAATATTATTACAACGGTGCGTAGCGGTTTATTGTTACCACCGGATCCAACGCGGCCCTTCCTGAGAAGACCCGGCGAAACAAACTCAGTGGGCTTACACTACCACTGGAACTACGCGACGCGACCCAATCCTGAGTATATCCAGCGAATAAGACTCAGTGGGCTTGTTTTGGGTCCTTGGGGGTTAACTTGCTTTTATGAACTTTACCGTGACTTTAATCTATACATATAAATAAAATTGAAGTGCCTGTTTTAAAAGAGAAAATAAAAAAAAATCCTACTACATATCGTTATACAGAGTATATCAAGACTGCTACCGAAAACGAAGCTGGGTGGTAGTTTAAGCGACTTCAGACACAATGCAACAGAAAATTTTGCAAAAAAAAAAAGCGTTTTTCCTATGGCCATATTTGGGTGGTAAATACAGTTTTTTTCCTAAAATAATAGTGTATACCCTTTTATTTATAAAATTATAAATACAAAAATTTTAGTTGCATTGTGTTTGTAGTCACTAAAACTACCACCCGGCTTCGTTTTCGGTAGCAGTCTTGATATACCCGGTATACACGATACCTACTCCGAAAATGATCTTTAAAAAAATTTTGTCTGTCTGTCTGTCTGTTTGTTCCGGCTAATCTCTGAAATGGCTGGACCGATTTTGACGGGATTTTTTTTGTGAGGTAGCTGATATAACAAGGAGTAACTTAGGGTACATTTATTTTAGAAAAATAAAGTAATGTTGCAATGCCCGCGCTCAGCTCACGCGCATGCCACCACTGGGCCGTAACGTCAGGCGCCTCCCACCACTTCTCCCACCAACGAATCAATATCACATTTACAAAATATTGTATATAAAGAAATTTTATAATAAAGTAATACAAAAAACTAAACATAAATATGTAACGGGAGTTTACCGCCGCTCGCTAAGAGATGGCGCCACCGTAGAATTAGACCGCGGTATGGTTTCGTTACAAACTAACGTTAAAAACTAATTAACTTTTTTGTTAAATTCCACGCGGACGAAGTCGCGGGCACAGCTAGTAAAATAAATAAATGTTTATATTAACCCAAACCTTGTCAGATCAAACTTACTACAAATACATTAAGTAAAACATCAGCCTTCCATACAATCATCCCATCTGCTCAAGTGTCACTAATCTTCATCAAAACTCCAGGAAATTTTCGTGAATTTTACACATTTTAACTTCACTCACATCAGCCTTCAATTAAAAGGTAATGACGTCATACACACCAGTAATGCAGTTGACATGTTAGCTAGTGTAGCAGGCGTGAAAGGGGACCTGCACCTGCACCTACACTCAGTGTACCTACACTCAGGTGCAGGAAGTAGGTTAATTGAGCCCGGCCAGCCGGAAACGCATCAACGAGTTTTAATGGATTTATCAACTGCGCCCAACTTGTTGCCCGTGTCATTACCGAATATTGGTTGATCAGCACTTGGATAGTGTGAAATATGTAGGTAAATAGGCTTTTTAAAAGAATTTAAATAAAAATCCTAAGAATTCCTTGGTACTCCGACTGTATTTATTTCCAAAAATTCGGTAATGTGTTTTTTTTCCTGTTAATTTCTTGACATCCGCAATTTTATCTATATTCTAAACTAGCGGCCCGGCCCAGCTTCGCCTAGGTGCATATATTTTTTGATTCCAGTCCACACCAAATACATGTTATTTTTCCTATAAACTCTTGTATACCTAAACTTGACGTAGCTGTCCTACTGTCCGGCTCAATCCCGTCTCATCCGTCTGTTCAATCTCTTCCCGATCCGTCCCGTCCTTTCTCTTTATTATCCATCCCGTCTTATAACGTGCATTTACATTTGGTCCTATCAAATCTGTCAGCTATCCCAGTCCTCTCCCGTACCTTCCACTCTATTATATCTCGTCTCTCCATATACATGTACATATAAAGATTGCCTTATGAAATTTTGACATTAAAAACTTCAGCGTTTTTTATTGTTCATCCAATATTCCTTCCCTTAATTCAGCACCAAAATGCTGTTTTTCCAAATAATATTGCACGCCATTACTTTTTGTTAGTAATAAAGTAATAATAAACATTTAAAAAAAAGAATTGGCCAAATTGGTCCAGGCGTTGTTGAGTTTTGCGCTTACCAACACATTTTGCGATTCATTTTTATATTATAGAAGAAGAAGATATAGTCCACCCCGCTGCCTTAGTGCGGGTTGGCGGATTTTATTTGACGTAGAAATTAATCCGATAAGTCAGAGGTGTGCCCTGAGATTTGAACCCGTGACCATCGTAAACTTGTTGGCAGTCGCGTCTAGTACGTTACCATATACAAATTAATAAAACCTTCATACTGCCTTACCAGGTGACGTAAGTAATAAAACAAATATTTAAAAATATAAAACTGCATATCGTTTCATTATAATGTCTAGATACGGCATCAACGTACCATTTTTTTTATACTTGAGTCTGAAAACAATACTAATGCGGAATTTAAATTTGTCCCCCAGCGCATCTAAAAGTATCAATTCAAAAAACAATGTCGTTTATGAAAACGAAAAATTATAATTAGATATATTTTGGTGTACTCCGGCAAAACGCTTCGATAGAGTATACCTTGTTTAAAACTGTTGCAATAATCTAAAAAAACAATGGGCTATTTTGGTAGATATGGACATCGTTTTATTTTACATTTAACAAAATTACGCGCAATATTATATACACGATGTACACATTTTTTGAATTTTGTTCTATTTCGTCAGCCGTCAATGAAAGACAATGGAAAGATAGATCATTTTACGTTGGATGGTAGTTGAAGCTGGACCGTCTTTTACGTCTCCCGTCAAATAAACAGAGATCATCCTATATTGGCTGGACGCATCACGCTTGAACGATACCCAAATAAAAGGTTTTTAGTATTTTCCTTAGAAATTTTCCAATTTTTCTCACTCCTAAAACCTTCCCAGAACTTTTACGAATATTTCAAGACCAAAATAAGCCAAATCGGTTCAGCCGTTCACACGTGATGCCGTGACAACGCGAAACGGGTTTCATTTTTATATATATAGATAAAATCATCTGATTAGGTTTCAAATTAATTCGGGTTGTCGAAGGATACCCATCGCAAAATTATCCTTATGAATTAATTCGTAAAGTTCACTTCAATACTTTTTGTCTTTCCCTTCTACCACTGAAATAAATTCTTACTCTTTACTATGTATATCTAGACTATCTCTATACTAATGTATTCATAATCTATCATTTCTTTAATACACTAATAGTCTTGCAATAAACACCAAGTAACCAAATCGATACAACCCAACGCCGAGGCATCAAAAATCACCAACAATACGAGCTGCCGCTGGAATTAAGTTGCCAATCAGTTTGGCGTCCGACTAACGATTGCTCCAGATAATTGGCGATACTGCGAATTTGGCGCGAGCCAGTTGGCAGCGCCGGACTGTGATTATTAGGTCAACATGGTTACGCGTTCAGGCCTGAACGAATATGCCTTTTCCGTTTATAATAGTGGTAGTTATGGTTAGAGTATACTGTTGTATGTATTTGATAAATATAGTAAAGTTAACATTTTGTCGTGTCTCAGAGTCTTTTAGTTGATTTTCAAATGTAAATTAGGTTGTATTTGTAACCTCTTGATGTATATATTTATATGCTCCTTAGCAATCAAGAGCTTCTGTCTCTCTATCCCTCCAGTCACTAGCCTTATGAACAGTAAATTAATAATTTAAAAACAACACATTACTCCATTGATATTTTAAGGTTCACCGTGATAACTGTTATTTTATAGGCTATAAGTCCGTAATACAGCGATATTTTGTTGAAGCACATTCAGTTTTATTAATATAGATGACCGGACATAAAACCACACCCACACACACCCTATTAAGGTTATTAAACCGACATGTGGGGAAAAGTTCCGCTGATTATTTGTTTTGACTTGTTTTAAAATGCTTTGAAGAAGAATTAGAAGAGAGTTTTGTTAAGAAATTTCATTCCGCCGCTATGTTTCACAACTACAATATTTTTAAAAGAAATGCATAATACCAAAACTATATGACAAATGAAAAGATCTTAAAAATCTATTTGAATTTAGAACATTTTTCAACCGATGCGGCCATAGATAATACACTATATAGGTAAAATGCGGCTATTAAAGCTAGACTGATGTCATCACTAAAAATATACGAGTTGACGGTCTTAAAGTCAAAGACGCGAAAGGTAGTTTATATCGTAAAGAATTTAGCGAAAAGGTGGACACAATATCGATTACTAAAAAATTACTTTATTTATTAATATCCGGTAAACGAGCACCAAGAGAAAGTATCGTCGCAGTATACAATAAAAACTTTCAAACTCTTGATATTTTCGCCTGATTATATGTCGGTGGATTTGCATAACGTCTGTTACGCTGTATAATATTATGTGCAACATCGCGTGTTATAGGGTACCGACGGTTTTTACACAAAATAAACGAATTGTTAATTTTTAACGGCACATTACGCCCGGAATGTTCAGTTTGCACGAAGTTTGTTGCTTAAAAATAACCAATTTATTAGTTCCTTGATGGTTTAGTAGGGTATTATATTGTGCTCTTTTAAAAGAAGTAATGGGCAGTAAGTTATACGGGATACTACTGCATAGGCCTTTTGGGTATTATTATGGCACATTTATCGTCGAATTAATCACTCGAGGAACACATTGATCGATCTTTGACATCGACAAATGTTAAGGTAATCAACAAATAGTTATTTGGTTTTAGACATGTTTCTGTTGAGATCTCCACGACGGAGTATACATATTTAATATTTATCCACATCCATGTAAGGACTATGTCCTTAATTGTTGTATATTTTATTGAAAAATGCGTCGTATTCTGAAGCCAGATATATTTTAACTGTATGCGAAAAGGCAAACATAGATGTAAAAACATTTCTTCAATTTCCATAATATTATAAAAATAAAACGCCAGTTTAAATAGCCTTCTTGAAATTTGCATCCCATTATATTAGTCCACAGCCCAACAGCCGTATCTGGTAATCCAAATCTTACAATCTAACCGAAAGCAATTTTTACAATTTAGATATAATACACGCAGATACATCAGAGATAAATCAAGAACACCCTAAAACAGGAGCACAACACCGCAAAATCTCAGCGAGTCCTATTTCACACACGCTAATTGGTCAACCCTTTCTGAATGAAAGAGAAATATTTATCTCACCTCGACATAACAGGGTGGGAGCACAAAAGCGGAGAGGCATTGTGTGGGTCGACGACCCCCTTTGTTCGATATGACCCGGTCGGGGGCTATTTTAACAAGCACCCCAGTCTACTGACTCCTCTCCTTAATGGTGTTGTTTTCGCCGCGTAATGAATAAATTGACATGACATTTTTGTTTTAGCGCGAGTTGTAAGAGTCGGTGTGCGGTGTGTTTTCTTAGCTGGTTTTGTGGTTTTGAAGTAAAACATTGTTAATGAGAAGAATACGTGTTGTCTGACTTAAAGAGCAAGGGTTTTTCAAATAATAATATAGCGTGTTTAGAATTGTTGTTATGTGAATGTATAAGATCTGAAAACTGTTTTACTATCTTTATTTTATTTTACGTAAATATTTATATATTTTTTGAAGTATTAGGCTTTTCGCTTGACACTAAATACGAAACTGGACACTAAAGATTCAATGACTGTATTTAGACATATGCATTAATCTATTTGTGTATTACATTTCGACAAACTAATTAATAAAAAACAATGATTTGTCTATAAACAGCACTAACTTTATGTAAACGTTGCGTGCGCAATTAACTATGAATAATGAATGTGAAAATATGTCGGTCTATCATCAGATAATTAGTAGCTCGCGTGTTCTAAACTTACATTCGCTTGTTCTGTTTCTGTGAGTACAGGGTTTTAATTTAGGGGATTAATGCTCGTTTGCCCCCAATAATATAAAAAAAAAATTGAGTATTTTCTTTCATTTTTATAGCAATTAATGACGAGAAGACCATGCCATTCGCATGATATGAAGTGATAAAGCCGCTCATGGATAGCAAAAGATAACACGCGATCCCCGCATCGTAAGAAATATTTGTGATACACGGGTATTTGTTTGGGGTCTGGGTTTTGTGAGACCGAAAAGTCTCTCGTAGTTCCTGATACCCACGACACAAGACTCTTCTTAATGTGGGGTATGTATGTGACTGTTGGGGTGTATTTATTTTCTTTCGCTGTTACTTAGCTACAGATATTGTTGTGGTCTAGAAAAATATCCGTCAGCTATAAAGACTTCATTGTATTACACAACACATTCACATCACAGCAACCGTGTACAACTCTCGTTTTCAAGGGAATGCAATTAGTTTGATAAGTTTCTTAATGCGAACACTTTAATGCGATTTGTATACGTCGGCCCAGTTTCCGAGACAATGTGGCGGCGTCTGAATACTTTCCATTATAAATTATGCAGTTTCTTCAGCTGTATTGAAATGAGCGGCAAATTGCTTCAGAATATGTTTTTGCTTATCATAATGCATTTTTAAGTTCAGTTGGTTTGAGATGTTTTAGTTGAGTAGAATGGATTTCTGAAATTTTCTTGGTTTTTGTACGCGAAAAACAAAGTGATTGGCATCCAAAACCGCTTGGAAAATGGAAATATATAAACTGAAGTCCAAAGGCGATTTCATTGCATCGATATGACGGTTTTTTCTTCATTATGTCGTGTCCTTTATCTGGGTTGATACGAATATTCTTACTTAAACTACAGAAAACGAGACTAAAACGACCTCTGTCTTTAAAAAAAAAAGACGGGTTGCACTCCGGGAGTGCCGGCAGAAGTGAAAACTTGATTATTAACGTTGAGCATGTTTGATATTTTGGAATGGTTAGGGAATAATTTTGCACCAATTGCTTTATCAGTATAAAAGTACTATCATTTATGTGGTAGAATACAATATTCATTTATTGCGCTATCGTACACAAACATGACAATTTATATTACATTAAAAATTTAACACTTTAAAACTATTACAATTATTTTACATTAAAAAGTTTATCTCTCCGAAAAATCAACTTTCATCCATAATTTCAACGACTTTTTCACCATCATCATTACCAGAAATATCATCGCCAATCTCTAAAACTGATACGATAGGTTTATGGTAGCTGAAGTAAGAAACGAACAGTTTTGATTCGAACCTATTTAAATGTCTAATAAAGACCGCATCAATAGTAGTTTTGTATTTCGTTGTGCTAAGATTGCGATCATTCGACATAGTTAAACCAAATTCATTATTTAAAAATTCAATTAATAGTTGATTTTTATCGTCTGCGAAGTTTATGTTGAAATCTCCACTCAAAATCATTGGCAATTCATCAAAGCTTTATAAACTGACAGCTAACTGACAGCTGTCTACTCTCCATCCGTCTTACGCTTTTCGTCTTACGATCAGGTCACGTGTCCTGACGCCAGTTTAAGATTTTATACCCATTACAGAAAAAGTGCTCAACGCCGCTAAAGAAGTTTTCACTTCAAAAATATTTATTAGTCTGGGCAGTGGATCTTTAGAATTGTAAACCCATTTGAAATGTTTAAAGCTTCATTTGTAAATAGAACTACGCTCTACAGTAAATTAAAAACCAATATCACGCGGGCACCGAAACCCACACAAAATCAATGCACAATTTCAATATCAACTCGCCGACGATATTACATTACTCAACTTTAATTCATGTGCCGATAACTTTTAATTTTCCCTACATTATCGGAACGAACGCCGCTGGCAACAAAGACCCAAATTTTTATATTAAAACCATCGATGTTTTGCATAATTTAATGCGAGCGGTGACAAGCGAGAGCCCGGCGGGATGGTGTTGCCACAAATTAAAATCTCCTTTCCGCGCATATTGATGGACCTTTTATTTCATCCCTGTTGTTTTGACACATAATGAATAATTCATTCGTTTTCAACAATTTGGGCGCGGAAGATCTTATTGGATTTAAAATTTGATGAATGATCATTTCGTTGTTTTCCTTGTGTTTTATAATTTTAAGGGGCAAGTGGCTTTAGGTTTAATTGTCTTTTTTTCTCGGAATAATGGATGCTGTCCGACTGAAAACAAATCACATTATTAGGCGTAGGGGAGTGACAGATTATGTCCCAAGCACCCTCGTAATTTCTGAGACGGACCGTGCCCATTAATAAATTATCATAATATGCTCGTCAATTTATACCTATTATTTATTTTGGAAAAATATATTCTTTTTTTTTTTATTGAAATGAATGACGAGACGGGCAAGCCGTTCGCCTGATGGTAAGCGATACGACCGCTCATAAACAGTAGCAACATTCCACTGCGCTCGTCATCCTGATATATAAGATGTTAAGTCTCAATATGTCCAGTAATTACTCTGGCTACAATGTCCTTCAATCCTAAACACAACAGTGCATTTACGCAGTGTTCTTTCACGGGAGAACTAGACATTGCGGTGGTACCTACCCAGATGGCCTCTCACATATGAGAGACCTACCACCAGTATTCACAAGATTAACTAAAATATACTTTTTAGAATAACGCTACGTTAAAGATCATTGGCAGACGAACACAACAGACTTTGATTTTATCCTCGCTAGACAAAACGAAAATACCTACAATGCTCCTGATAGTAATTGCAGAAACATTCATAAAACTAACAGGCGAAATTATTTTAGTCTATTCCCCACAACCCTGATATCTAGAGCTAAAATACAACAGTACGTATTAACATACAGATTTCTCTGCACATTCATGAGCTAGAATTCTACAAAACAGGTCAAGTAATAACAATCGTGGCTTCACTTCCATTTCAGATATTAAAACGGAGCTAATGACAAGAGAACCGGACTTTGATATGACCTGCGAGAGCCCCGAAAAGCTCTGTGTACAGGAATGAAAATTAAAATTTTATTTGTACAGATCTCATTTCGAATATGGGAGATATTTCGCTTTGTGTTTTAGGTTCTATTTTTACATATTTATGCCAGTTACAGTGTATTGCCAGGCAATTGCCTTTGTGATGTAACACTGAGTTTTTAAAGTGCTGTGGATGTATCACGATGATACAATGGCCAGACCCAAAATTAAAATTTCGTGACCCCAATTGGCCTAATGGCACGCGGGAATACATTTTTTACTGATTATATTAGTAGACAAGTAAATGGACCGAGTGATTACAAGCATCACCTTCAATCAATAATTGAATTCAATGCCCAGGACACAGTCCAGCCACTGCGTATCTTGTAATGTATATATTCTTAAGTTATTAAGAAAGATAAGTTACTTGTTCAAGTAATGCTGAAGCAGGGAGTTTATGCTAAACATGAGAACTAATATGCTGACTGCCTCGGTGGCGTAGTTATACTACGGTACGGTTACAAAGCTTAGATCTCGGGTTCGAATTCCGGGTCAGAAAAAGTGATATTAGATTTTTCTATTCATTATCAGTCTAGATCTAGCCCCTTATCACATCGTGGGACGGAACATGCAAGGCGAAATCCGGGTGTCCTGGCACCTCTGCCTACCCCTTCTGGGAAATAGGCGTAAGTATATGTATGCATATGTTGACAATTAAAAATAGCATTCAGAAAGCTCATACTACCCAAATAGCATCAGGTACAAAAATACTGAACCATGACTTCATGCCTCATTTAGCCCTATTAGATGACGTATGCAAAAATGTGTCCTCACGGGAACGTAACTACACATTAGTTAACTAGTCATCGTGCCATTCGCAAATTGAAGCTTACTTTGTTGCTAAATATGAGCATACGAATGCTTTCACGTAATTAGAGTTTTGTGTGTAAAAATCTTGATAGTTTTTGTACACAACAGTGTAGTTTTGATCCTAATAAAGCAGGTAACTACCCACCTTATTTCATGGATGTCAGATATTATGAGTGGAAAGGCCTGAATAATATCTATATATTAATACGTGATGCAAAAACTTTGAACCCCTTTTTACGAAAATTGCGCGGACGCAGGAGCATAAAATTTGGCACACTAATAGTTGAGAAGTGCAGAACGCTAATATTTTTCAATAATAATGCTTATAAAGTACATTAAATCAATAAATAACACATTACACACACTACCATGCATTTCACACACACATACAAAGACAAGTATTTGTACACGTCTAATTGTTTCTTTCGTTTTTTATTTTGTCCATAGACATAGAGTACTAACATAGACATATAAAAAAAGTTTTATTTGCCTCATTTAATATAAAAAATTTAATTGAAATTAATTTTTTAAATTAATAATTGTAAAATAAGGGTAGTTGAATTGTAACAGTCACAGATCGGACGTCTAATACCTCAGTCCGCCCCGTGACCACGAAAGCTGTAAAGTAATCGAAACGTCGGGAACTCAAAAAATGTAAAATTAAACCAAATCCGCGATAAAATCCGTAAATAATAGTTTTATTTCAATGTGTAACATTCGCGTAAATCTAAGAAACCATTATAAAAAATGATTTTAATAATAATGCATAAAAAGTACATTAAATCAATAAATAAAACATTTCACAAACCAGCATGCATTTGACACACGCATAAACAAGTATTTGTACACGTATACATACTTTGTGGTCAAATTGTTTCTTTTGTATAATATACACATAGTTGAATGTCAAACAGAAAAGTTTGTTTACTGTGGTTTTATTCAATGTCAAACCGAAAAGTTTTATTTGACGAATACTACGTGAAATACTGAGCGCTTATACAAATTGTGTAGCAGTAAGATACATTGAAATGGATACGGGCTATCATTATATGCATAAAGAAAGTTCTGTAGCAGCAATCTGCAATAACAACATTCAGGTATAAAAAAAAAATTGCTATTGCTGATTCAAAGCAATTATTGTAGTTTACGATTTCAGTAATTGCATATACTTCAGGATAAATAAGTGATTTTGAGAGATACGTACATTTAAATATGCACGAATTATCAGAATAACAACATCATTATACAGGTAAAGACTTTTCCTCTTCTTGATCGAATTTCGACCACTAGGCGACCACTAGTTATAATAAATATACATGCATTTTGGTTTGGAAAATACATTGAAACAGCGGCCTATACTTTCACAGTATTTTTCCTTCGCCAGGGATAATATGTACGATACAATATCTTATACATAAATATTGCAATAATAACTAGAGTTAATATTAATAATTACCTATAAATTAGCTCGTCTTAAGACCCAAGTTTTGGGACTAAAACAGGGTATATCAGAAATGCTACTGAAAACGATGCCAGGTGGTAGTTTTAGTGACTCGTCGTATTTTTTGTAAAATGTTAGTTGTGTTTTGTTTTCAGTAGAACTCTTGATATACCCCATACATTCAATTTCTCCAAGCCATAAAAAAAATACAAATCTACACTTCCAAAAGATTAAGAACTAAGCACGAAAGACGAGCGTAGAAAATTTCGTGAAGCACTCACAACACTTAAACTTTTAAACTGTTGTGTAGCAAGTTGGAGCGTAACAATAAATAAAACGACTACAATACACTTCTTACGATCGGTATTTGTCGAAATGTCTTTTATTTACGAGTTGTAAATACGGAATATTGAAGTTTGTAGTACAAAAGACGGGAATAACAAAGGGGCGTGAGATAATTCACCGAGTGTACGGTAATTGTCGCAACAAAAAATTATCACTGAAATAAATATTGCTTACTGATCGAAGGTTGCTTGCTTAAAATTTTATGGTAGTATTAGAAAATCCACTTCATTAATATTTGGTTTACTGTCTAAAGATATTTTTACATGAGTAGCATGAATAAATAAATAAATAATAAATACACCCAACAGTCCCATACATATTCCTTACCCCATATTAAGATCAATTAAGTTTTGTGTCATGGGTATCAGAAAGTAGAAACTACGAGAGACTACGGTCTCACAAACACCCGAGACAAATATTTGTGGGCCTCACAAACCTTTGTCTCTCGGTTCACAGTTGGCGTCTAACGAACAGCGTCATGGAATATACTTTTGTATCAATCTATCTATCCGTACTAAACTTGTTGTGGATTGAGACTTAAGTCCACTGAAATGCAAATAAGGCCGGTACATTGTTTTAAAACTCACAGGTACTGAAATTACATCATCATTTTAAAACGAAATAATTCAATAATAACTTCAATAAAATATACGTCATAATAATTTCCACAATGAATTTTGACGCTTTCAAGCCGGTTTAATCCCGGTATTACCCTAACGAGGTACCCCCGTCCACCAAAAGCCCGGGAACGTTCCAAATGTGCAAATTTAATGTTCCCGGACATCTCGGGATCTACTCCCGAGATAACGTGACATTTATATACATACATACATGTGTTGTTCTTCATTATGTGATGAAGATTAAAATAAAATAAAATATATTTCCTTAAAAAAAATACAGTGGATAGTTTTCTTGTCCTATAAAATTTGGTTAAATTGAGTTACGATGTTTGATAATTAAGCCATCGTATGGTCAGCCTCTTTGTGATCGAGACCGAATAAGCAGTAATCTACGAGTATCATGTTGTATGCGAATTGGCAGAGTACAAATACTTTGAAATTCATGCAATGACTTCTCAGATATAAACATTTCCTCAAAATATTTTACAGTTAAAAACTATAAAATATTTACGACAAAAAGTGAACACCAAAATAGTTTTATCTGAAACAAATATTAAGCCTTCCAAACATTTACATTTTTTACTCACAGTCGCCGAACAAAAGCCACCGAGCATTCAAAACGGGTCAGAGTTTTTGCACCGTTTCAAATGCACACATATTTTTTCCATATTCTTATTTTTCACTCTATCGAAGTTTCGCGAATCATTTCTGAAAATTCTGAATTTATTTCCGCTTTTTTGTTGCTTTTGTTCAGTTCGATGCGTAATATATTGTTTATTGGAATTTAATACGGTACCTTGTTAAAATCTCTTATTTTATATTATACTACTCGTACTTTATAATATAATAATACGCACCCCCGGTGCAATAATGTCACTTTTGCAAAAATGCAACTTTTCAGGAAAAACATTTGAAACTTTGACATCGTATAAAAATATGATATTTCAAGACATACAAAAGTTGGACAGCTTCTATCACAATATCAACTTTTAATTTACCATTCAAAAAAATTATGACCCCGTAATATTCTAAAAAATATAAGATTATTTCTTTATACCTTCCAACCTTGCAATTTTTGCATAAGTGACATTGTTGCACCGGGGGTGCGAATAATGCAATTTTGTTATCGAATTAATTAGAAACAATATAGGACCAGCTAAGCCATTGATAAATGGACTAACATTGTATCCAGAGTAACTATTGGACATATTGAAACTTAACATTTATTTCTCAGGATGTCAAGCGCAGTGGAATACCAAGCATTGCTTTGTAATTAAAAGTGTTGTATGGTTTTCATCTCGCTATCCATTGCAATAAAAAATTGACCTATCACTTTCCTTCACAGTCAACTTCAAACTACGCCATATATGCTTTCAATTTACTTTTACTCTAATATAAAATTCATAAACATCCATGTTTTTTTAATTAAAATTCTAATGAATGGCGAGACAAACATGCCATTTGCCTGATGGTAAGCGACACGACCGCTCCTGAACAGTAGCAAAATCAAACAACACCATAAAAATCCTTCGTAAAGTGAGAACTATATTGTTCCACCGCGTGGCAGGTAGGTTTCCACTCGTGTCGGCTCGCGTCAGAAGGGCGGGGCGCGATCGATGTCCAGCCGCCCGCGTGGCCTAACATTATCTTAACTGCACGAACGTTCTAGACTGGCGTGATGTTTGAAAATTCAGTATGAAGCTTCTCAGAGTGTAAGTAACTTGCTAAGTACAGTCATGAACAGGAGTAAAACCAAACAACACCTTGAATTACAAAACAATGCTTGGAATTCCACTACGTTCGCCATCAAGAGACATAAGATGGTAAATCTCAATATGTCCAGTTTTTTATTTTTATTAAACTTCATACAATAAAATTGTATAGGCGGACATAATGCCATTGGCATTTTCTACCAGTCAACCTTTGAGAGAAGCAGAATTGACAGAAAAGGCCTTTTATCTTGGCGAGTACTATTCTAGAAACTAGATTATTGATCACTAAGTTTTTTTTATTGCAATTAATGGGGACCGGAAATGAAGAAATGAAATCAAATACCTAATTATGTCAGCACATTCAACACTTAACACAGCTTTAAGGAAAAACAAAAGTGAAATATATTCCAACCGACCAAACAATCGAATAGCATAAAGGGCAAGTTCCACAAATCCAAATAGCAGATAATGGTTTCTATATGTTCAGGAATGGTATTGTTAAATGAGCCGTCGTATGTCCCTTAACCTTTCGCCATTCCCGTAGAAGTAATCGAGCGGGTAAATTATACCGATCAGTTCCACTTTAGCTGCAAACCTACAGGATTGGAAGGTTGGCAATTTGGTAGAATATGGTAGAATGAGTTTTGAATTACGTGGAACAAGCAATTTACTACTACTGATCTCAAAATGATCTTAATTTTGAACAGGATAGCTGTGGAAGGCCCAACATTTATTGATTCTAAAGAATGCCTTTGTCTAGCATAAGTCTAGCTTTTAACATTTTTTAAGGTTTGTAAAGGTATACACAGATATCCAAATATTTAGGTGAGTAACTCAATGTGCTAAATCTAAACATAGATAAACTCACGCCTTTTTTCCAGAAGGGGTAGGTAGGGGTGTTACATTTCTGAGCCTATCGCCATATGGGGCACAAATTCCTGACTTCGGGCTGATAATGAATAAAAAGAACCAATGTCACTTTGTTCGATCCGGAATTCGAATCTGAGACCTCAGCTTTATAACCGTACCGAGGTTCAACTATGTTTCTGAGGTAGTCAAATAATAGCTGATATACTATATACTAACATGCCGACATAGATGGTGAATCGCCGACGCTCGATAGAAAACCGTTTATTTGGCAATATTGTGCCATTCCCTCGGATTAGCGACTCATACGGCCTACTTTACAAAGAACCCTCGCCCGGTCAGCCAAACACGAACCAAATAAAAATTTCCAATATCACCCTTCCAATATAACTGCTATTTGAATTTTCTGATTGCTTAGGCACCATTTTTAAACTTTATTTTTGCGACATCTAGCGGGTTTTAGAAGCGGGTATTATTGGGTAATATTTTTAGCATCTAATAAGTGTTGAAAAATTGTATGAATTCATTCGTGCTATTGAATTTTAATACTTAATAAGAAAGTTATACAGATACAATTTAAAAATCATTTGAAAATAATAATGTCCCTTGTAAGAAAAAAAAATTGTACACTTCATAACACTTAACAAAAGCTTCAACAAACAAATGAAACCTAAAAACACAAAACACCCAGGAAAATTAAACGAAAAAACCCCACAATAAATCTAAAACGTAATTTGCAACATGAAATAGTATTAATTCAGGCCCGGGTACTGAGGAGCCATGATAGAACATTTAATTGGGGCAGTTCTCACGCACCTGTTTGCCATTTATCACAACCTGTCCTATAATGATGCATTGTCCTAGCTCAAGTAGCTTAGCAGTTTGTACATGGGAGTTAAAATATCTTTGTTGGCCTTTCTGTTTATTAAAGTTTAGGTAATATTAAGACGAAAGTGCGTGGTGCGTTGGTCGTTGGTTTAAATCCCAGGGTATACCTCTGACTTTTCCAAGTCATGCGTGTATTAATAATTACTATGCAGTAAAACTGTGAAGGAAAACATCGTGAGGAAACCTGCATACCATAGCGATTTGTATGAACTTCTATGGCATTTAAAAGTTCGCTGACCCGCACTAATCCAGCTTGGTGGAATATATAGCCTAACCAATCTCAATCGTATTCTCGATTGTAGAGTAAGCTCGTGCCCTACAGTGGGGTGTATATGGGCTGATACAGAATATTAAGATGAACACTCAAGGTGTAACATGGGTGTCCTGGTAGCAACTATGCCTACTCTTTCTGGCCGAAAAGAGTATATGTATATACATTTGGATACAATTATGCCGCTATGTCAATCAGCAATAGATAGCCTTTTCGCTTCGGTGTGTCGATCTGCTCTTGAATTTATCAAGTATGTTGTACATTTTATCATGCTCATATAAAAAACAACTTTGTATAAAGAAATCATGTAAAAATCACAATGTAATTAGCGTTTATTCACGAAGTAGCGTGTAATCAGAACAAGTAGCGCTTCTTACATGCTTCTGCTAAGTTGTGTGGTACATGTCATAGACGATGAGCGAGTGACGACGTAAAATAATTGTCTGTCATCTATTGGGTTGTGGTGAAATTTGGATCTATAAATAGAAGCAAATAATATCCTTTTGACGCATTTTTCGCGATATACTTTCGTGATAATAATAACGAGGATTTATAACCATAAACTAACAGTCATAACATGTCCCGTGTAATATTTTCTGAAGGGAGCAAAACTATTCTTATTAAAAATGTATAAACAATGTTATACATTATTTAATTCAATCCCTTTTTTCTACCACCCGGTTCTCAAGGTTTTTTTTTCTAGAGAAGAACGGGCAAAAAACTCTAACGTTGCTCTTTTCAAAACAATTTAAAAAGCTATGATTATAAAGGAATCGCAGCTTAGCTGAATTCAGAGCAGTTCCTAAGTAATTTAGAATTATATTACTTTACACAACAGCGCTTTCCAGCAACAGAAGATCATCAACGATCTATTGATGCCAATCAGTGAAGATATTCAATAAAGAAGAGAAGATTAATTAAAAAAGAGATACAAAAAATATCGCTTAGTAGGATAAGAATATAATTGAATTATCATCAGTTCATTGTTTTTGAAGAGTTCGAACAAATGAAAAAAATATTAGATAGAGAAGTCAGAGGACGGGTGGGCTTGTATACGTATACGTATTTATTAGCCTACAGTTACTTACAAATCATGTTTTATATTATGTAAATAAAATAAACTCTGTGATTTAATTATCATGCAAAGTTTCATAGTCACGTCTCATATTGTTTAATCAAATCAAAAGAGTCACTTCAGCAACTGTTACAATTCCTTGTAACTGTCAAATTAGAACTGTTTTGACGTTTAGAATAAATTTTCTGTTTGTAATTTATACTCCAAGTTAAATTGTCTGAGATAAACGTTATGTGTGATCGCCTACTGTTTGATGGGTCGTGAACAGAGAACTTGTAGAATTCTCACAGTTTGAAGGTATGTAGATTGTATAATTATAGTAAAATCCGATGTCCTACCGACATTTTATATATATCACCCAACAGTTACATACATAGTCCTGACTCCACACTAAGATCGAGTCTTGTGTTGTGGGTATTAGGAACTACGAGACTTTTTGGTCTTACAAACACCTAGACCAGAAAGAAATATTTGAGAGCGACACAAACATTTCTCTCGGTGCGGCGATCGAATCTCCGGCCTCTTATTTCGATATCCGAGGATATCTTAATGAACCGGGGGTGAGAGGAAAAATACTGATTTCTGAGTCTTTGAGCCACGCTGGTCAATTAATTCTCTGGTCAGTAATGGACACTGACAACATAGTTCTACATTCTATTCTGGGCAGTAGGTAATTTAAACTAAATTTTATAAAGCAAAGACTTTTCACACACAGTTTGTAGCCGGTAGAACTAGAAGATAAACTTCTGCCAATAAAAGATACATAAGAAACGCAGCTACATAATGTTAAAGACGGTATTTCCGGGAAATACGAAGTAGAAAAACAGCTTAAAAAACCTTTTCCAACAATTTTCCAGTTGTAAGCTTCATTTAAATAAGCACATTTTTCGCTAAAAACTTATTACTTAAGCCAAGCTATGCGTTAAGATCTAAGTAGGACGCAAGAAGAAAGTCTTAGTGTTTGCATGACCTGAATACCTAGATCTTAGTGCTCAGGGCTTTTAAGAAATTTCCGTTGAAAAACCTGGTGGGAAATTTGAAGTCGTGTGATTTTAAATGTGTTAAGGAATTTAATTTTGCATGCAAGAGGCGGAAAGTATGCCTGGTTTTTAGGAATTTGTAGATGATAAATTTCATGGAATTCAGGCTGTAGGCGTCCACCAAGATTTTTTTCCATGCTTATAATTATACTTGGAATTGCAAAAAAAGAACATTGTATAGATTTTTCACCAGCAGACCCACTTAAACCTCTCGTCGACTATCTACTACAACATTATTAGAGACCGATTATAAGGCAAAAAGCGCCCGGATTTTCTACTAAATCCCCAATAAAAATCAAGGCCTCACCCAATCTTTTCTTAATTCAGGCGAAAATAACACTTAAGTACACCCAAAGTGGAGTTATTGTAAATGATATTCCTTTGTGAAGCATCTCTTGAACCGTGCCAAACTAGCCCCTTATATTTCAGTGAGAGCATCTCAAGCCCCCTTCTTTAAATATTCAGATTAAAGTCTTGCTCTCTTGACACGACATCAACCTCATACATAAGTCATACGAGGTTCACGCCTCCATTCATAATAGGAAACGCGAACGATATTGGAGGGAGGTTATTTTGTCGACATTTCCGGTGAAAATGAATGCTATGAAGCTATTTCTAGCATGGGGTTCATTGTATAGTTACAGAAGAAACGTTGAAGTATTTCAAAATATGCATCCAGGTTTCGGACTGAGCTGGCTACGGAATTACTAATCTAGTTCAAGCAAATGTTTGTAAAAATAAAGAAAACTTAATTGCAGTGAAAAGACGCGCTGCATTCAAATGAATCCAGGGTATATCAAGGCTGCTACCAAAAATCAATCCCGAAACTGCCAGATTTAGTTACTTGAGACACAATGCAAATAAAAAAATTGCAAATAAATAGCGTTGATTTTTTGTTGTATGTAAGTTACTTATAAAAGAATTGCGTCGATTTTTTGTTGTTGTATGTTATGTTACTTATGTGTTTTCTTTTATATGTATAAATAGTATTATTTATTTGAGCTTTGATATTCTCATTATTTTACACTGCTTTCTCTTATATCCATCAAACGTTTATTCGGTAGCGATTGCCTTGATGCGATAAGACCGCCATTTCTATATTGTTAATTTATCACCTCTATATACTGTTATATTTTAAGTGTGCAATAAATAATAAAGAAATTAGTTAAGAAAATACCGTTGGTCAGCCCCGGGCATAATCTAAGTTACTAAAAATAATAGCTAACATCAATTTTGCAGTTATTCTTGAAATATAGAAGTTATAAAAACTATAAAATAAAGCTGAAATTATGTATTTATTACCATAACAGTGTTTTTAACCGTAAACTTTATTCTAACTGAACTAAAATAGCGTAAACATTTTAGCATAATTTAACATTTTAAAACGAACAGTTTAACTTAAAAACCATTTAAACAGTTCGCCAACTCCAAGTAACTCAATTTCAAGTACGTAAAACATTTAAAATTTCATGCACACTGGTAATAACCGCTTTTGCAATATTCAACCTGGTCCCTTGAGGAATACTTTTTGATATGAATTTCGACAAAGTTAATTTTTATTTTGTACTAAACTGAAGTACAATTTCGTATATTGTGCATGAACTTTAAAACTTATTTAAACAAATACATATAATATGTATAAAGGAGTTAAAAATTACCGCGCACATATCAACGACGAAAAGCCCAAAATGTGTAATCCATGTATTTAAAACTATCGAAAGACCTTTGATATGTAACTTCCGATTGCATTCATAATTTAAAAAACCTTAGTACATAGGGTAGGCAGAGACTATGAATTTCCACTTTGCTCGATCCTTACATACTAATTTCGCTTCGTCCACTTTCAAACCTTGGTAGTACTAGTTAATTAACAGCAAATAGTCTACAACGTCAATTAAATCGTTAATAAACATATGTTAAGATTGTAAAAGAAGTTGCTATAATTCGATCCACCAGAACTAATATCACCCCTAACGTAGATGAAAAACTCACTAGCCTCTAATTAAACTCACCACCAACCAATAAAGGATCCCCGTTCTCCCCTGACTATTATTACTTCCTTCCAATTACCCACATGGGACTCTCGGCAGTAAAATATTACCAAATGGATTCTCGAGCGTGGCTTCTTAACTAATGCTCTACATTATTAACAAGAAAAGATTTCATTTGGTTCTGAAGCAAAAAGAATATTTGCAATTGGAATCGAAGACATAAAACAGAAGATTAATAATTTCTGATGCTTCTTACCACTAGGTAGGGCACAGTAATGAATGTGACGAGAACATCCAAAACAAAGTTGATTGTTGCGATTTGATGATAATTAACATCAAAGGATACAGTGAGCAGATTCCACAGACATTATTAATAGCTATTTATCAGTTGAGAAAGCACATAAATATGCATATTTACAATTTAACTAAACCCATTCAGCATCTAAATCTCTCCCAAAACAGTATGTCATTTCTCCAATAACTATACGCTACATTTGCCAGAAATCTGGTACACGAAACCATATCAATTCCTCAACGCCCCAAACAAAGCACAAATAACCTATACACTCCTAATTTCACAGTTAAACAACCCGAAAAAAGGAGAAAGCATCAAAAGTACGCGTCCCAAACAGCCAATACAATCAATCAAGTATAAAAAACAAATAAAACAGAAGTCTAACAAGGTCGACTAAAACCTCTGATACTCTTTGATTTATATCGGTGCCTAGGCTTTGTTCGAGACCCGATAGGATTTATAGCCCTCGTTCACAATGGAGCTGAGCGACAATAAGTATCAGCATTGAACTAAATTAAGCGTCTTCATGTCCTTAGGGTTGATAGGAATTGATTAAGCGCCGAAGTGTTTGTACCGATTTTTATCATTGCTCACTGGTTTTGTTGAAAGATTTCTAAGAATTTATTGGTCAAATCTATTTTTTGCTAACACCCTCAACACAAGTAAAGCATTGAAAAAGAGGTCTATCAAATATTAAAAATGGTAAATAAATGTTGAGGATCTATTAACTTTTAAAAATATCAAAGGATGTAATTACATCTGCCAATTTTAAGAAAATATCATCTAGAGACTACGTTGTCTTCAAAGGTAACCAAAACATTTTGTGACTGATTCATTGCTTCTTCGCCTCTAGTGCTTTTAATAGTATGATAATAAAATAAAACACAAGGACATTCAGCCACTTTCTTAAAGTTTATTACTAGTAGCACCTTTAAGGAAAAGTTTCGGCTTCAAAGGATCAAACTTCTCACTTCAATATCAATAAACAAAATACAATATTCCTACAACTTCCATCAAGTTCGAAGTGTCCATTATACTTGAAAAGACGAAATACTCAGCTAAAAATATCCCAGAAACATCACACCGCACATTAAAAATATAATGGAACATTCCGTCCTAAGTTATCAAGTTACGGAGTAAGCACTAAGATGGGAACGAAGAAAGCACTCACCAACTCCCAAGTTGTAATATCTAGATCCGTTACTAACTTAGGAACTTGTGATGTGTGGAGACTTTCTGAAATAACTTTGTTTGTGGCTCACGAAATAATTGTTTGTCTTATTTCCGAGTTGGTTCCTTAATGCTATGAGATAAGGTGCCTTATAACTTGGCTCCGAGGCTACATATTACATTTGACTTTTGTCATCTGTAGGACCCGTGATTGATTCGAAGAAAGATTTAATTAGATCCGGATCTTCTGCAGTATGGTCCTGTAAGTATCGGTAAACTTTGCCAGAAAACTTTGCCAGAAACGGATAAATTAAATTGATGTGTCTGATGCCCTCTTTTCACTGAAGTTTTGCTACATTACACATTGCATTAAGATGTTCAGTATTGATTTCTATTTTTGAATAAAAAATTAAAAGACTACATATTCTTATCACATTGTTATCTCTTTACTTAAATTTTGTATCATCTAAAGAGATCATATTTTTGAAATCCAAAGACTGAGCTTGAGTTCCTACATCATAATAGGTGCTTGGACAATTATTGAGCGTTTACTCAAAACGGGTATGAATAATAACCTCACGGACATAAGAATTATTATTCCTAATCTAAACGCTTCAGAAGCACGTACGAAAAACACAATAACAAATAGACGATCCACTAAAAATGATTTATTACACCGAATCCCTTGAGATGTGGCTATCTGCAATATGGCGGAATACGAGCGTCGAAAGCGGACGATCGCTCCGGGAGGCATTACGTACACACTAGGATAGCCCGGGGATATCCAGGCAAAAGCGAAAACTAGCCGAGATTGCTGCCGTATATTTGTTGTAGCTGGAATTCGAGATTTCATCTCTCTTGATAGAAATTGAAGCGTTGGGTTATGGATGGTAGAATCGATACTAGTTCTTACTGTTCAGAGAGGAAAAAGTGTGGGTTAATTTTAGGTTTAGTAAGCGAGTCTTGATAATAATCGAATGATAACTTAACAAATTGATGGGTTTAATTTAATTAATGTTCATCATTGTGTCAGCGAAGGAGCAGACAAAAATAAAACTAGTTGGCCGAATCTTAGCATTATTAATTTTGTAGATAATTTTATAGGAATTCCGGGAAAATGAGATGCCATAATTAAATCGAAACTACCCAAAACATTGTTGAACCATGACAAAATTTAAACCGGGAACGTAGGTTCCAAACTGATGATTAAAGATAAAGTACACATAACCCTTGAAATTTATAATATCTTAGATGCCGTGTCGGAAACTTCCTAATCCATCCAAGATTGCTAAGCCGCAACTGCGAAACCAAATCGCAGAACTTAACCTATCCAACGTCTTTCCATCAAAGTTAACGCGAAGTTCTTAATCACATACGCATACATCGCCCGTTAATTATTCGCCAACTTGATTGTTTTCTAATAAAAATGCAAATGTATGCTACGAAATCCATTCAATCAAATATATGTTACAGGGAAACGCACTCAAACTGAAATTACGTGGTACAGGGATCGCAAAATGATTTATTGGAAAAATTGTGATTACATTTTTATGCTGGCTGTTTTATTTTTATGGGTAAAGGTCAGTGTAATATTATAATTTTGGGGTTTTGACAAGATGGGTTTTAACTTGACAAGGTTTTATAGTTTAATACCTAAAAAGTACTCTGTAAAATATGAATATTTTCTTGTTTGAATAGTTCGATGTATTTAAATCGCACAATTATGTGTAGTGGTTTTGCTTTTATGCTAGTTTTCTCAGTAATACTATCAGAAACTAAACAATATTTAAGTTCCCTTTAATTACTTCCTCTATTTTTCATTCTCTATATATTATTTAAGACTTATCAACATTACATACCATATTAGGTTATTTTTTATTACAATGTATGACGATACAAGCATGCTGTTTACCTGATGGAAGCGATACGACCGCTCATGAACAGTAGCAAAACCGAACAACACCTTGAACTACAACGCGATGCTTCGCATTCCGCTGCGCTCGCCATCCAGAGGCATAATATGTTAAGTCTCAATACGTCCAGTAGTTATTCTGTAGTAATTAAAACCTGTGCTCTGACTTGTGACGTACATATGTATATTATCAACTATAATATACGCTTTTCATGACGATAATCTCAGTATTTGGATGTTGAATAATTCGGCATTGAATTGTGCAATTTGATACCAGAAATTGAGGGCTAAGCTTTTTATTGTTAGCCAACGTCTCGTAAATTCTCAGTAAAAGCGCATATTCCCTAATTAGGTCCTTAAACATGGCGTGTGTGACGAGGTTAGCATTCACTTTACCTTTCTCCCTTAGTTGAGCACTACGTTAGGGTTTAATTGGGGTCTAGACTTCAGCTTTATATTTTACAGCCGGGGCTTTATGTTGCAAGTTTTTGATTGGACTTATATAAGTTTTGGAAGGGTGGAGTTATTTATTTTAGTAAAATAGACAATATTGAATATCTTGTTAAATATGACAAGACGTTTTGATTAAATATCGAATCTTAAGATATAGAAGAAGATGCATAATATTGAATATCCTGTTAAATTTGTATTAACTATTTCGATTAAATTGCAGCAGTTTTTAATAATAAGACAATTTTTGTAGCTATTTATCTTTTGATATGAGCCTAATGCTAATTTGATACTCTGATTGATCGTATCTTTAAAACCCACTTTACCATGTAAAACATACATACATAAACTCACGCCTTTTGCCCAGAAGGGGTAGGTAGAGGTGCCAGGACACCCACATTTCGCCTCGTATGTTCCGTCCCACGATGTGATAGGAGTCGAGTATATCGTTATATTGGGCACAGATTTCTGACTCCCGGCTGATAATGAATAGAAAAATCCTATATCACTTTGCCTAATCCGGGATTCGAACCCGAGACGTCAGCTTTATAACTGAACCGTCATCCAACTACGCCACCGAGGCAGTCGATGAATTAATACGCTTTCATAAATTGGGCATAGTTACTATTCTATTTACATTTGTACATACATTTTTATTTATGAAAATAAGTTGTCCTTAGAGAATCATATAAAAATACTCGAAGGAAAAAGGTCTTCGTTAGCAAAAATTAACAAACAATTTCCTCGTGTAAAGCAATAAAACTTTATTAAAACAGTAATAAAAACGTAAAGCAAGAGCGACGTTTTCAATTATTAGAAAATTCTCTAAAGTTTTCTCGTTAAGTCTCTACGTATGTAGAGTCGCCGTAGCTCGTAGCACTTGTGAGTTATTGGTAGAGTCGGAGCGCTATTAGTTTAATCCCTACGCCGTGCGTGGCTCAGTTTAATATGTTTTAATGTATGTATTCTAGGGAATCTTTTATTATAGTATGTAGATTTTATGAGGTTATATAAAGTTCATAATATATTTTTCTATTGGATTAAGAGAGAATTTTGAATAATGATTTTACAAAAATGTTAAGTGATCAATGATTGGGCTTTTTTTAGCAAAAATATTAATACATCGAATGTTAATATGGCATCATATTACGAAACCATTGAGATTTAAGATAATTTCAACCCTATAGTACTTTGATTTTTTACATAGTTTTAAACGATATCGAAGAAAATCTTTATTAGAGCCTTATCAAATATTGTGATGACAAAACAAAAATGTTCAAGCCTATTTGTCAAACTCATGCTCTTAAAACCACACGACCTCGTTAGTTCGCTTCTACAGCAGGCAAGAGACACCATGGCAAATTTTAGACGCCTTTAACATTCATACTGCTACCTACTTTCTCTGCTCCTGTATATAGGGGCCGTCCAGTAATCACGTGACGCTTAAAAAGAAGGAGGGTCTAACAAAAATCACGTAATATCACAAATATCACAAGGGGAGGGGGGAGGGGGGCTTGTTTAGTAAGACTACATGGGTATTTTTTTCGACTCATTATAATTTTGATTAAAATGCTACATAATATATTTTATATGATTACGCGATTCGTTTATTACTTGTATGGCGATCAAAAAGAACTGCATCCTTTCTGTCTAGACCTTTTTATCATGGTCCTTCATTTCAGAATAAATTAAGTTTATACTTTATACCTGTATTCAAAGATAATTATCGATTTTTTTTAGATTATTTGTAATTACTAAAAATACACGTTTTGTTGGATGAAGGTGGGGGAATAGTCTTAAATGTCACCACACATAAAAGGGAGGGGGAGATAAATAATGCTAAATTATAATAATACTCGTATTAACACCCAACAGTCACATACATAGTCCTGACCCCACATTAAGATCGAGTCTTGTGTCGTGGGTATCAGGAAATACGAGAGACTTTTTCGATCTCACAAACACCCAGACCCGGAAGAAATATTTGTGGGCCGCACAAACATTTCTCTCGGTGCGGGGATCGAACCCGAAGCCTCTCGTTTCACAGGCGGGGTCTAACCGACTGCACTACGGAGGCTGTCAGAGAAAAGACCACATGAGGCCCCATACTAGAGCTAGGATTTGAACATCCTAATCTTGCATAAGCCCGTCACGCATACAAACCCAGTCTTCATTTGGCAACCGGTCACAATACAATGGCGTTGTAAATCAGCGATGTGAACTGTCCGTACCTGCAACAATGAAACACTCGCGAACAATGCGCCAGACATCATTGTTGCTACCTTATTACTGCTGCGTTTGTTTTGTAATTTGACTATTTTATCTACATTAATTTGATGCTATTAGATATCATGTTTAGGAATTCTTGGATATTGTTATTATCTCTCATCAGACTAAGAGAATTCAGTCACAAACAGAAACGAAATGCATGCTTGTTATTTAATTGTTATTGTTTAAGTATTTTCTTATAACATCGCAATTAATTTGGAGAATTAGTCATTAATTTGTCACAAAATAATATATTTATAAATAAATAGAAACTGTTTGATTAGATTTCGATTTGTTTTAAATATCTCAATTTGCATAAAAGTTTACATATATATTATTTCATAAATTAAATGAAAGCCTATTTGTGTGATGGAAATTTCCTTGGTAGTTTCCGGAACTCATGACACGAGAGTATACTATCCATGTGTTAATATATTATTATTCGTCTATTTTATATACAACTCAGTAAGCGTAAAAGCCTTTGCCGAGCGTGAAATAAAACTTGTAGTTGTCTTAAAAAAACACACCTCACAAACGTCACTATTCCGAATTATTTTACCCCACACAGAGTATTATCAAATTATACTTCTGTCATGTGAAGCTAATATAATCAAAGAAAATAAGCGAAAAGAAATTCTGTACATCAAAGGCATGTGAATTGTATTAACACCAAAACATCACCACAAGTACACAAACGGCGCGTTCAAATAAATCCCAATGGATATAATAACCTTAAAAATATACTTTTTGTCGCCGATCGTGTTGAATAAAATATACACCCCACTCTCCCCTCCGCCGGGGGAAACTAGGGCGACGAGAAACGAAATTAAACTCGTAACCGACAGAATCATTGGCTTTTGTAAAATAAAATGTATATGGAAGTTTTTATTTAAAAAAAACGTGGTTTGTTATGACATACGCATTTTGAAATTATCAGGGTGATATTTGAACGGTATATTTGTGATGTTTAGATGATCTAATAGTGTAGTGGTATAATGATACCATAAAATAAATAAATAACACCCAACAGTCACATACATAGTCCCGACCCCACATTAAGATCGAGTCTTGTGTCGTGGGTATCAGGAACTACGAGAGACTTTTCGGTCTCACAAACACCCAGACCCGGAAGAAATATTTGAGGGCCGCACAAACATTTCTCTCGGTGCGGGGATCGAATCCGCGGCCTCTCGTTTCACAGGCAGCGTCTAACCGCCTGCGCCACGGTGGCTGTCAAAAACCATATCTTTGAGTTATTCATAAAATTCTATAATCTAAAAAAATGTGCGGCCATTTTTCTAATTTTGTCTTATATTTCATTTTATTAAAGACGGAGGAACCATTCAACAAGTATTGTCATAATTTACAGCCGGCTTCATCTAACGCTAGGATAGAGCTACATATTGATTATTTATATTTCCTATAATGGGTGAATCCTATTCCTATCCTAGTCTGCATAATAAGAATTAATATATAGACTACCATCCTTATTCATAAACATTTAAACCTCTTTCAGCTATCGAATTTTTTGTGTTCTTGGCTCAATCTGAATTCAAAAGTGGTCCGAAAAGAACAAAACATTTGAAATTTCTAAAACTTCAGAAAAAGTCTATGAAGTAATTCGTATATGACTACCGAAATTATCTTTTACATAAAAAAGATTTTATGAACTCTCACAGATTTTATAATTGGATGTATAATAGGAGCAGAAAATCAAAGTCAAGTTGGTCGGAGATGTAATCATTCATTCAGAATATTGAATAAGGTACATTACATTAATTAAAATTTAGAAGTCCCTAGGATAGTTAAAACAAAGACTGCTTTGGAAATTGCCAATTCCATAATTACGGTAATCGATACTTTGTAGTTACTGATTTTCCAATGTAGTATTCCAAGAATTAACAATTCTTAGAGAGTTAATTAAATGTAATTTATTTATTTTTCGCGACTGGTAGATTAAATTAGTTCATTTTATAGCAGAGAATGGTTTGAGACGACAAATTCTTCAAGAAATGAAGGGCCAAATACTTTAAAATTGGTGTGTTTTATTTCGCAGCCTGATTCTTCTCCATATTTAGAATGCTATGATGAATATTACTTATTTTTATTCATGCAGAATCGAATTCTTGATTTCAGCCATTTTCGCTCTAGGAAATTGGATTCCTGTGTGAAACACGTGAAATGATTCTATATGCACGATGAATAGACTACCCAACACCCAATAAGTGCGTTTTAGGCCAAATAAAGTCACTACCGAGCAAATTGCCATCTCTCGGCAATACTGACTTGATTGTCAATTAATACGTCCAAATTCACAGACAAAAGCTACTAATAGCTTGATATTCCATTATCTCCTTCAGCAACGTTTAATCATCTGAACTAGGGCGACGAACAATACTCTGACATTTCGTTCCAGATGTCACAAACAATTTGAGTTAACGTCTGTTGATTGAAACCATCACTTCAGAAGCATTCACGCCAAGTTGGGTTCAGTTTATGCGCAATTACATTCATTGTTGTGTAGGCTTTGATAATATATTTTTTACGACTTTATATGGCCTTTCTGTCTTCAAACGCTGTGCTTGTATGTCCGTGAATTTCTTAAAAACTTATCGTCCGATTTTGATAGAATTTTCTTTATTAAAATGCTTAAATGTCTGAGACAAATTTTGTATACTGTTCTATAATAGGATAGAACAGTGTATCAAGTATCAGCTCATATACGTCCCACTGCAGAGCACGGGCCTCTTCTACAATCGAGAGTCCGAGTAAGAGTGGTTAAGCCATGTAGCCCACCAAGCTGGCCTAGTGCGGATTGGCGGACTTTACATTCCATAGAAATTCTTACAAATTCTCTATAGTATGCAGGTTTCTTCGCGATATTTTCTTTCGCCATCAAAGTGCGTGGTGATTCACTACCTACGACTTATAACGACTCCGAAAAGTCAGAGTTGTGCCCTGGGATTTGAACCCGTGAATTCCCAAGAGGTCACCACGCATTTTTGGTATTTAATTTTTGAATTGCTAGTATAGATACCCATAGATCTACAATGTAATTCCACATGGACAAAGTCACGAACAAAAGCTACTAACAGTTTGCGCTTCCACTATCTCCTTCCCCAACATTTAGTCATTATAACCGGGGCGTTGAACAATACTCTGACATTTCGTTCCAGATGTCACAAACAATTTAAGTGAACGCCTGCATGAGATGCGATGAAAGCAGATAGTAAACACTATTTGAGAGTTAAAATACATTTCACTGGCTTAATAGAAACCATCATTTCAGAAGCTTTAACGCTAAGTTGAACTCGGTTGCTGCGAGGTTAAATTCATTGTTTTTGTGGATTTAAATAAAATGTTTTGTATCTATGGACTATATGGCCTAACCACTCTCAATCGTACTCTCGATCGTAGAGTAGGCCCGTGCCCTGCAGTGGGACGTATATGGGCTGATCCAGATCCAGTATCTATGACCTACATTATTTTTTACGGACAGTTTGGTTCTGCAGGAGGTTTTGAATTTTAGGTCTGGGCTGTTTAATATTAATTTCAAGTAAAGACTACGATTTCTTTGAGTATGTAAAGTTTCATCGAAGAATCGGTGTTTAGTAAACAACCAATTTTAACGATGATATATAACAAAACAAAATCAGGATTCCTATATCCAGACTAATAGTTATAAAACCATGCCGGCTTTGCGAAATTTAAATTGCACTTTGTCTGAAGTTACTACGAGTAAAACTACTGCCTGGCTTTGTTTTCAGTCGCAGGCTGAAAAAATAAGCGAAAGAATAAAAATTAAATATAAATACTTTCATCTAAGTCCAGAGCTTATTATGTCAAGTACATTCAGAGCAAAAACTTTTTATTTTCATTCCCTTTACACTGTATTTCCAAAACTCAGACGTAACAGAAAACATCAACATTTATATTTCATGTACAATTTCACGCTCTATTTTCCCGAACTCTCATAACTTCGTATAAAAATCACAAGGCGCAAGCCAACTTGAGTCTGCAAAGCGTTTAAGTTAAGTCACAATGAGGCAATATAACCTCTTGTGTCAAGTCAGCCGAACGACTTTCTAGCCTTTGTGCTCTGCGCTTACTACGATTGGATGGAAATGTGCCGGTTCTAACACAAATTGAATGTTTTAGGTATTTTTTTGTTTTTGATTTTCTACTAGAGAATTCTTAATGTACATTCAACTGGTTATATCGGCAACATTGCATTAAAAATTCCAAAGACCGTTTTAGAAAATATTCCCTATCTTACTTTAAGCAAATGTAATAAAAATATGATAAAAAATACAAAGCGAATTTCGCATTCAAACTAACAAAAATGCGAACAGAAAATAACACAGATGTTGTAACATACGAATTGCTCATATTTTAAGAAAGACAAGCTACCCAAACGGTACAGTCACACGAAAAATCAATTCACCGAAACCGATACCAGATTAATATTACAAGCCGTAAAACACTCCTTTACACAAAACGGCTATTATCGCGAACGCATGACTTATTCGCGGTACAGGCGAACACGAAAGTGCTCGACATTTCAGCCGATAGCTTGTTCAGCTTGACGTGTGTCGTAAAACGTAATTGTATTGCGAACGGGCCGCGACAGAATCGATGTTTCAATCCGCTCGAATTGATATTCGGTGTGCGAATTCGACGGTGCTATTTGGCGAAGTCGAAAGTGTCCTCTACTGTTGAATTCGCGTTTTAGTAACATGTTTGGAAACTCGTTTCAGTGGTAACGTAAGCTATTTTTACAGTGTTGAATGAATATATTGCGCCGAGTTCAAGTATGTGCGAAAATGTCGAGGTTTATTGATTTGAGTTGATGTGAAATTTAAAACATAATGTAATTCAATTCGAGTATATTGTACCAGCTATTATTTGACAGCCTGTATAGCGTAGTTGTACTATGGTACGGTTACAAAGCTAAGGTCTCGGGTTGAAATCCTGGGTTGGGCAGTGATATCAGATTTTTCTATTCATTATCAACACCGAGTCAGGAATTTTATCACATCGTGGGACGGAACTTACAAGGCTAAACGTGTGTGTCCTAGTAACACCTCAACCTACCCATTATGAAAAAAAAAAACGTGAGTATATGTATGTACATACATATATAAATTACACCTACCGTAAAATGTTTCATTACAATCACTTCGTCACATCCATATAAAAACCCATCCTTTTTAAACATTCAAAAAAGACACTAGCGAAAAACCTCACTGACGCTCCCCCCAGCAAATTACCACTACAATCTTCCGATAAAAAAACAGCAAATTAATACAAAATTAATTAAATTGAAAGCGAGAACCGCGCGAGTTAACAAAATACCGGCAAGCTTCAATTTACTAGTGGAGTGAGCCCTTCACGAGCGCAAACGAGACTCATCTTAAACACCAGTTTTCACTCGCATTTCACCGCTCAGACATGTTTACAAAGTGAATTACGAATATATTTTCTTATATATTTTGCTGGGGATTTATTAGCGATGTTTTTAAGCGGCTTTTCTGGGCTTTGACAGTGTAGAAGTAGTGGCTGTAATTAAATACTACTAAAATTAGCAGATTATGCTAAATTTAGGGACGGAATTTTAAATAGATATCTTTAGTATGAAAAATTACAAATCTTTAAATTTTCCTTTTTCCACATTTAGATGTCCAATATTTTGGCTTCTAGTTTTATTGTTGGCTACCTATCTAATGATACCTTTTTTGGGATATCGTTAAGTCATAACAACCCACATTGGGCCAGCGTGGTGGACTATATGGCCTAACCACTCTCAATTGTATTCTCGATTGTTGTGGAGGCCCGTGCCCTGCAGTGGGATGTATGATACAGTAAAGTTATTCTACCACAAATAATGCCTTTTCTAACTTCTCCTAGGATACCAAAATGCAAGCTCACGATTCAAAATTAAGTTTCAGCTGCAAGTAAATGTAGTCCCTACACAAATTAACACGTAGCATTAAAATTGTTGAAGTGACGCTCGTCCATAGAAAGCGGTTGGAAATGATAAAATTAAAACGCGTTGCAGTTTTTAATATTACAAGGTGGGGCCTTTCAGGGTTCGTCGTTTGAGCACGCTGCAATTATCACCAGATGGCGCTCGTTAACTCTAACTGGGTCATCGACTATGTGCCCAAAGGGGACATCTTCATACTTTGTTTTAGTGTTAAATACGACTGAGTATTGCGATTTAGATGTTTCTCTGTTTATGTGTTTTCAGATTGCTTTAATACTTTATTTCTGGTCAGCGAGCTTTTTAGATGGCGTGATTATTTGTCGGCCAATCCGCATTAGCCCAGTGTATTGCCCTTATTGGCACCGAGACGTGGCCTCTCACTGTGGGCCTCATTAAAAGGTTCAAAGTCACTCAACGAGCCATGGAGCGGGCTATGCTCGGTGTTTCCCTACGAGATCGAATCAGAAATGAGGAGATCCGTAGGAGAACCAAGGTTACCGACATAGCCCATAGGATTGGCAAGTTGAAGTGGCAGTGGGCCGGACACATAGCTCGTAGAACCGATGGCCGTTGGGGCCGAAAGGTTCTCGAGTGGAGGCCACGTACAGGCAAGCGAAGTGTTGGACGCCCGCCTACAAGGTGGACGGACGATCTGACTAAGGTCGCAGGAAGTCGCTGGATGCAGGCCGCTTCCAACAGATCATTGTGGAGATCATTGGGGGAGGCCTATGTTCAGCAGTGAACTTCCTGTGGCTGATATGATGATGATGATGATTGCCCTAACTCTTCCAATAGTAGAGGAGATCCGGGCTCTGCTATGGAACTTTTATGAGTTGCTATAATATATATTTGTTAATCAGGATACAAACACTGTAGAGATGCGGAAGCTTGTTCGTTATTATCAATAACTTGGCAAGCCTATTTATACCCCCCCCCCCCCTCTCATAAGCCACAAGAAGTACGCTGAAGAATAAAGGCCTTCGACAAGGATCTCCACATCGACCTGTCTGAAGTAGCCTGCATCTAGCAACTTCCTACAAACTTAACCAGGACCTTACACCGTTATTCACTTAAGTGTTGAATTTATCCACAAAAAGTTACATATTTTCTTCTCCAGTGCTCCGTTTCTCACTATTCTACAATATTGATATTGCATTTGGATTCGTCACAAATATCGATACAATCGAATCTAAAACTCATTTTCTTAGTTCCAATAGCAGAACAATTGCGAGTCTAATATTCTAGCCTTTCAAAAACCATTAAAAGCTTGTATAACATTTACTTAATCAACCAACTTAAGCCCAATCAAGACCACTTAGCTCCAAGCAAAAACCCAGTAAATATAGGAGACAGGCACTAATTATTCTAGATTGGCATTTAGCTCACAATTACTAAGACCTTTAAGGGACGGCTGGGCACGCACAAAAGGTTCCAATTTAGATCCCGGTGTATTGACTGAAATATGCTTTGTGTAGAATAGGCTGGACGTATTGAGGCCGTATTTGCGTATAGGATATACTAAGGATTAATTATTTTAGGATATGAATAGAAATTATTAGCTGTCGGTTTATTGAAGTGGTGAACAAAACCTTAGGGGATTTAAATTGATGAATATTTTCGTGCTAACAAAATAATGCTGGAAACAAATAAATGAGGTTTTGTAGCAACCAAAATATACCTTTGGCACGCTTTATCCAGAAAAGCAGTACTTAAAATTACTGAAAATACAATTTCAAAATTTATTCTAAAACATTATATTATCAATTTCAGAATTCTTTGAAAGCGGCTGATATACTCGCAAATAAGTTAGCCTATTATTTCCCTGCTTTTAACATAAAATACAAATTCATGGTTAAAGCATCAGTTAGGGCAATAAAATCATACAAACCAAAAGACGACAGACCAACCTTGCCATAAATCTAATAATACGAAAGTTTCTAAGGCCGTATAAAAGTGATCTGGTTAAGGAGTGAAACCTCCGCGACACAGACTGTCTCTGCTCGTAAAACTCTGGCACGCGGTTTGCCGAGGTTACCATTTTACAGTCTTTTGTTTTTGCAAAATCTGGTGGTACAATTGGTTGGTGGTAGCGGGGTTCAAGTATAGTGGATTTAAAGTGGTTGAGATCTTTATAACGATTAACGAAATCTTGAGAGAATATTGAAAAAAGTTTTTCATGAATTTCATATTGAATTTTCAGCTGAGTGCATTTAATAGTACGAGCAGGCCTAAACTGCAGTCAATAACAGAATGAAGCTTATCTACTCAAGGTAATACATAATATTTTCTACCACAAAATCTACAACGCCTATCTTCACAAATAAACTACTCCCAGATAAACGCAATTCGATTCTGGCTTAGGCCTTCACTCCCCAAAACCTACCTACCTACTCAAATAGCCCATTCTTATCAGCGACAACGGCCCAAGACGGTAATAACCGCTCCTCGCCTATATCATACCCCATTGCGAATAAAAAGCGGAGCCACAAACTTTACTGCCTTATCGATCGCTTTTACAACTCAGCGCCCGGCTTCACCTGACACCGGAATATAAACTTTATAGTCACGTGTTTAGGTGCAATTCAGATTGATGGCTCAGGGATGCTCGGTTGCTCAGTTTATCTTCGATCTAGCATACAATTGTCATAGGTTTTAGGACTCATATCTAGTCCTAGATCCGGAAATGGTTAACATGAGTATTCGGCATAATACTGCAGTTATGGTATTAGAACTGTAAATTCAGCTTTCTGAATACTATTTCCCATTTTGAAAATATCTACTGTTTTCAAAATTTCTCATAACAAAGGAATAGTGCTGACCTAACATAAGTATTATTTTATTTACGGCTCTGCAGTTATATATAACACGTTAAAAATTCAGTAAAATATATAGGATATATCAAGACCGCTACCGAAAACGAAGCCGGGTTTTTGTGACTACAAACATAATGCAAGTAAAAAATTCGTATTTTTTTTTGTACTTTTTTATTTATTTCAATGTATTTGAGTAGTAAATCCATAAAGACAGAGTTGTAAAACTACTTACTACTCTTTGTAAAACAGATAAACCTAATAAAAGTTTGAGGAAGTCACCGGATCAATAGCTTGTTATAGAAATCTTATGTCTGAAGATGACAATTAGAAATCTCAATTCATTTCCAAGTAGGTATATGTGTAAGATCCTATCTGTGAGGTATTAAATATACCACTCCTACATGGCCTATTGTAAGTAGCGCTATCTACCAACAATAAACGAACTACTACCACTGGTCCATAAATTCAAGCCATGACAGGCATTCATAGCTTATACTAAACAATTATATTCATGCTAAACAAATGTATTTAATTTTCCATTTAGTTTCAAAGGACCGTGGCAAAGGCTTCGTGAATGGCCCATAGTCTATTGTGAACGTAATCCCACTATATCCGTTTATCAATATGGGCCATACCCTTCGCGCCGGCGAGCAGTGAATTTTTAATTGAAAAACTCAAGCTAAGTTTTACTTTTGCTAGTAATTTTTAATTATTCATCAGTTGGAGTTTGCGTGAATTAATTAGAAAGTAGTTTTTGGTTGTAATACTTTATTGAAAGTATAGTTTAATTTTTAAAAATCAATGTTAAATTGAGCTGTGTAAATTTGGTACATAAAAATACATAAAACAAAGTTAGATTTGCTTTTTTTGCCAACCTCTTTATTATGCACAAGCTAAATCTCACTCCGTTGTGTTTGCTAATTTAATTCATCAGGCGGTTCTGATGTGATTACTTTTATCACAAACAACTTGTTTTTCCATATTATTTTAATTCTTCTATTTATGATTTTATCACCTAGATCTAAAAGCATTTGTACTTAGGAAAAAATACTACATACATCATTGAGTTTATTTATTTCGATGAGGAACTATTTGTAACAGATTGGCATATTTTCAGAATCATTTCGAGACATGAGTCACTTACAAATATTTTAATTTTGTATTAGATCTAGCTTCAGGATGTAGAAAACAGAAAAATAGAATAGATTAGGCGTTGGTTAAAGAGTTTTATGCAGTTTCCTTGATATCTACAACGCGTTTCTTAGCGGCGCTAATATTACAAAAATAATAAAAATGTCTTGCAAAACTCTTCTACAATAAACAACATGTCCAATTTCCATGTCCAACTGTCTAATACATATGTCTTCTACTTTTTTTTTTTTTTTTTTTATTGCATTGAATGGCGAGACGAGCAAGCCGTTCGCCTGATGGTAAGCGATACGACCGCTCATGAACAGTAGCAATATTCCACTGCGCTCGCCATCCTGAGACATAAGATGTTAAGTCTCAATATGTCCAGTAGTTGCTCTGGCTACAATGTCCTTCAATCCGAAACACAACAGTGCATTTAAGCAGTGTTGTTTCACGGGAGAAATAGACATTGCGGTGGTACCTACCCAGATGGCCTCTCACATATGAGAGACCTACCACCTTCTTCTTCTTCTTCAGCCTATATATCCACCCAATGCTGAGTGTAGGCCTCTTGCAATGCACACCAGGATGGTCTGTCCAGGGCAATCCTCATCCAGTTTCTTCCCGCCAGGTAACCAGGTCGTCGGTCCACCTCGTCAAAGGTCTGCCCCTGTTTCTATAACCGGTTCTTGGTCTCCATATGTACCCATTACCAATATACATACATCCCACAGCAGGGCACCGGCCTGCTCTACAATTGAGAATACGATTGAGAGTGGTTAGGCCTTAAAATCCACTACGCTGACCTAGTACGGGTTGTAATAACCTAATACATAGATACATATGTACATAAACTTACGCCGTTTTCCCAGATGGGGTAGGCAGAGGTGCCACATTTCACCATGAACCATGTAGGTAATAATGATATATAAAACACAAACGCCTAACATTTTGCCATACAACGTTTATATCTCATCTCATCCAGGACTTCAATAAACCCGTAGCAAGCTCGCAAGTAAACAGTAAGCACACGGCTATTTCTAGCCGCGTATTTGCGACGCGTCTGGGACGTTGTTTGTTTTGCGACTCAGTACTAAGCTCTGTTTAATTACTTTTGTTATTTCGAACTGATTGATTTCAGACCTTTGGGTGGGAAGGATAGGATTGCTTTTAGATTGCGTTGCGGTTTCATTTTGAAAATGCTTAGGTGAATTGGTTTTACAACCGTTGTTTTTGTATTTAAATGGTTACAGGTTATGAAAAGGATTCGAAATCATATAATGGTATTTTCTTTTATAGATCAACCTTAATATTTTCAGATACAAGAAGTACACTACTAATATAAGCCAAGCATTTTCCCAGTGACCTATTGGAAACAAATTGCATATTTTTTAATAGAGCTTTATAATATTACCAAAATTTTGTCATCCAAAAACTGCGCCACAGTGTAATAATGACACGAAACTCCCAGCTTCGTGCAGTAATAAAATACGAACAAAACAATATAAAAACCCTTTAAAAACTACAAAGTTGCCTTTTTCCGTCATAAACAAGGAAAAACGTAAAAAACTTTACGTACGCGCTCTAGTACCTACTCATTACTCGTGCTAGGTTTTTTCTTTAACTATAAATTGTACGATAAATTATATTTTACTTGAACACTATTTATAAAGTATTTATATGCGTGAATAACAATTTTTTAAACATATAATGTAGAAAGGTTAATTGGAGTCGCGGAATGAATTGAATGATTTGAATTGCAAGATTACTGAATAAATAATTTATTAATTTATTGTTATTATTATAAAACATACATAGTGTAATAAGTCTTATGAAACACATTCGCAGACATCAATAATAGCTCTAAACATATCAGATTCAAATACAAATCGATATTAAATGAATGGAGGAATAAAAAATCCGCGGCACCTTGATGAGATGAATGAATGAGATGAAATTTGAAAGAATTTTCAATAATGGGATGTACAATTAACAAAAATAATGCAATATTTCATATGATACTACTTTTTTATTTCCATGAATGTCGAAACGAACATGCCGGTTGCCTGGTAAGCAGTACAACCGCTCATGAACAGTAGCAAAACCAAAAAACACCTTGAATTACAAAGCAATGCTTATGACATTCCACTGCGCTCGCCATCCTGAGACATAAGATGCTAAGTCTCAATATGTCCAGTAGTTACTCTGGCTACAATGTTCTTCAAATTGGAACACAAAAGTGCGCTTACACTGCTGTTTGGCGGGAGAAATATACATTGGATTGGTTATATATTATATAACAAAGCACTGTGTGGTATCTACCCAGGCGGCCTCACACATATAAGATACCTTCCATCAGTAAAACGATCACTTCAAACGATCCACTCAATATGAAATAGAAAAGATTTTAATTAGAAAAGTTTCGCTCTACTAATCAGTTCGCATGCATGTCAAAGCTGCAGGAAACCTAGATTGATATTACGCTGGCGTTTTTATTTCACGTCCTGGTGATTCACGGGAAACCTAACGGCAGGGCTGCCTACTATCAGGCAGACAAAAAGATATAGAAAGGAGAATGTCCATATTTAATCGATTTTAAAAATTGTTGGCATATTTAGGTATGTTAGATCTATTAAAAGATTAATTTTATTTCTAATTTTATTACTATTTTGAAGGCGGTTTAATTTTATCGACTTTAAAAATTGTTGGCATATTTAGGTATGTTAGATGTATTAAAAGATTTATTATATTTCTATTTTCATAGTAATTTTGAAGCCGGATTTTTTTTAATTATTTTGTATGCTATGAAGCTAAGTATCGGTGCAAAGATTTTTATGTCTCGATGAAACCTGCTTTTTTGTGTGTAAAAATACATATTTTCAATAAATATAATTGAGACCCAAGCTCAGAGTTTTTGAAGAGATTGAAATTTAATAAAAATATTTTTGTCTTCGGCTCAGTGGACAAAATTATGATAATTATTTAATTTTATAAACTGACGCTCGGGACAAAACAGGAAAACGTTTAAGGGCAAACCATAGAAAATGCTATAATGAATTTTAAGCAGTATCGTTATAGGAAACAACGCTATTTTTATCGATACTAGGGTATTCTGCTTTAGGTATTAGGTAGAAAATAAATGAATATATTTCAATATTATTTTACAAACATAAGTGATTGATAATTTATTGGCAATCAACTTAAGAGTTTAGAATTTAAGTGGAGGTATACAGTGCAGACAGAATGCGAAAATTTATATAAGTATTCAAAGGTAGTAATATAAATGATACTTTATTAAATCTCCGTGGCGCAGTTGGTTAGGCGCCATCTGTGAAACGAGTGGTCCTGGGTTCGATCCCCGCACCGACACAAATATTCGTGTGATCCACAGGTAATTGTTTCGAGTCTTTTGTGAGACCGAAAAGTCTCTCGTAGTTCCTGATATCCACGATACCTGACTTGAAGATGATATTGTGAAAATCTTATAAAACATTTATTTGACTTATTAAAAAAATAGAAACCCAACCAAACATCGACCCCAACACAATTCTCACCCCGATTATGAATTCCAAGTAAACGTTGCAATCAAATTACCGAACACCCATCTACAAGCACTTTAATTAGGGTTGGTTCAGCAAATTACCGAGAGAAATAACCGCAAACTCGGGTAACTGTGGCAGCCCTGTTGCCACCCTCTCACCCAAGGGGCGGGCCGGCGGGAACGGATGCAATATTGATTCAGACACCATTGGAAATGAGAAATTCATATTGAAAATGGTTATTTATGGATTACTTTGAATAGTAATGGATGGATGTTGAGTAGGAACCTCACTATATCATTTATTTATTTCGGAATTTTTGTTAAGTATTGACAGCCTCCGTGGCAGTTGGTTAGATGTCGCCTATGAAACGAGAGGCCGCGGGTTTAATCCCGCACCGAGAAAAATGTTTTTGCGGTCCACAAATATTTCTTTCTGGTCTGGGTGTTTGTGAGACCGAAAAGTCTTTCGTAGTTATACCCACGACACAAGACTCGATCTTAGTGTGGCGTCAGGACTATGTTTGTGTCTGTTGGGAGTTATTTATTTATCTATTTATTTCTTTAGGCATATTCGTTCAATTTTACGTACGCCATTCGAACATTCGTCGTTGTGTCGTATTATAAATTAACCCCCCCTGGTGGTCAAATAGTCTAGCACGTGCGAGCCTTAATCTTTAATTAGGGAGGCGATAAGCCCCACGTGTCGGCTTTAACTAATTGAATGTAACTCACGCGGACCCGCTACCAGGAAACTACGCGACGAAAAGCCGATTTAAGCCGAAAACCTCGGGTCTTTCAGTTATATTCATATTTTGTTCAGGCATAAAATGTAATGAAATGGAAACTTTACTTTAATTTGAATTGCTATGGGAAAAGCTTAGTTATATTACTTTTTTTCATAATTATGTTATTTCTAATATGAATGGTGTGGTTACTCGTAGTTGATTTCAAAAATGTTTTAAAATGTATTTCTTACGTAGCTGATTTAAGGTACAGAATAAAATACTTGGATAGGTAAATTAAATCAATCTTGATTAGATTAAATGCATTCTCCTATTAGAATTAACCGCCTTATTATTTATGGGACTTTTGCAACACCCAAATGAGCCGAGGAATGATTTTATATAAAGCTCAGCAATATATTTTAACTCTATGCATATACTTATTATATACATAAGTACACTCGTACTATGGGATTTATTAACTTATGTTGGGAATATGGTGGAGGCCTATGTTCAGTGGTGGACTTCTTGTGACTTCCTGTGGCTGACGAGAAAAAGAGCACTTTATACAATATTTATTGCATTAATTCTTCTAAAGGTTTTTTATAATTATATTTTACATTTTCTTCACAGAGCCGAAGGCAAAAGCATATTGTTATCGCAATTCAAGTTAATTTCTCCACGAACTCCGGGCATGGGTCGCAATTATGTTCATATTTATTGAAAATATGTATTTTTCCCTGCACAAATAGTAGGTTTCATTGAGGGACAAAAATCTTCGGACCTATACAAATTTTAAGTAAAATGGGCATTCCTTTGAAGCGAAGGAACATATCGTTACAGCCACGGAACATAAATTGCATTGGCGACGCGATCTGTCATGTGAACATCACAGAGCAAGATGGATGGGATCATTTAAGACTCGTTTCAATGTCAGACGCGAGCTGCGGAGTAGCAAGCTGTTTTATTAGATAGTAAAAGTATATTACGATATACCCAATATAGACATAGGCTGAATCTCTTCAAAGAGAAATAAATACGGTCATATACATGCGTGGTGGCCTGTTGGTAAACGGACTCGACGCGGCTGCCAACATGTTCACGATGGTGTTCGCACGCGGGTGCGAATCCCAGGGCACACCTCTGACTTTTCGGAGTCGTGTATGTAATGATAGTCAATCACCACGCACTAAAATGGTGAAGGAAAACATCGTGAGGAAACCTGCATACCATAGCGATTTATAAGAATTTCTATGGTATATAAGTCCGCCAACCCGCACTAGGCCAGCGTGGTGGACTATATGGCCTAACCACTCTCAATCGTACTCTCGATTGTAAAGGACGCCCGAGCCCTGCAGTGGGACGTATATGGGCTGATACAGATACATATACATAGTCCTGACGCCACAGTAAGGTCGAGTCTTGTGTCGGTATCAAAATAACTCACAATCATCGGAAAAAGCACAATTCAAATAGATTTACTGGTGGTAGGTCTCTCATATGTGACAGGCCGCCTGAGTAGTTACCACGGCAATGTCTATTTCTCCCGCTAAACAGCAGTGAAAGTTTGAAGGATATTAAAGTCAGATTAACTGCTGGACATATTGAGATATTTTATGTCTCAGACTGGCGAGCGCAGTGGAATGTCAAGCATTGCTTTGTAATTCAAGGTGTTGTTTGGTTTTGCTACTGTTCATGAGGGGTCATATCGCTTACCATCAAGCGAACGCCATAACCGAATCACTTTGAAGTGCAAAAAATATTGTGCTTATGTCATGTATAAAATAAATATGTAAATGCTTATTTATCCAGATTATACAATCACATAACAAGACTTAACTCGCATACAGCCTCAAATTTCATATTAAGAAGTACCATCCATCGGCTGCTAAGTCTACGGCAGACGAGTTAATCCCTCAGAGGGTACAATCAGCCGCAAACTTTCACAATTAAAAAGATTCCAAAACGGATTTGCAGGGGTTGATGAATCTGATATTGGATTATTACAGGAAACTGCTGGTTTTGATTGGAAAAAGAACGTATTGAATTTAGCTGTTCCTTTTTTGTAAACGACTTCAAAAGACGGAAGTGGTTCTCAATTCGATTGTGACTTTTTATAATAGAAATATAGTATTAACGAGCAGTTTTAAATCCTATTGTAGTTCAAATCAGGCAATCGTTTTCTTTTCATATTTAAATAAATACATCTAAGTACATTTGATCGACGCTATAAAATAAAAATAGCCCAGATAAAATATTGGAAGGCACTGCGGAAGGAAATTGTATATCCGTCAGAGATGAAATCCAAAGTGAAATATGCAGAAAACTAGGCATAAGCAACAGGCTACAGCGGATGTACACAGCTAGGCATAATTTACAAGCTTAGGCGGTTTAAATATATAATTTCTAGTGAATTGAGGTTAAGTTGGTAACTGGTTCATGCGAAAAATATTGGATTTGAATGAATTCATAGCCTAGGTGTAAAAGTTCACACCATACCTAGGCTAACACCTTTCGCCTTTAGTCTAGACTATATTTTTTACTCATATAGTGTTACTATGTTAGAAACAGCATAGAAAGCTGATAAAATAACTGGTGCACTAGATCACATACGTCAGTCATTTTCTTTCTTTCGTTGGTAAGTTAAGACTGCAAACATGCATTTTAGATTCCAATGTCTTTTTCTGAACGAAAATAATTAGTTGCAAGTACTTCTTCATATATAAATAAATAAATAAATAACACCCAACAGTCACATACATAGTCCTGACCCCATTCTAAGATCGAGTCTTGTGTCGTGGGTATCAGGAACTACGAGAGACTTTTCCGACAAACACCCAGACCCGAAAGAAATATTTGTGGGCCTCACAAACATTTCTCTCGATGTCGGGATCGAACCCGCGGCCTCTCGTTTGACAGGCGGCTACCAACCAACAGCGCCACAGAGGCTGTCAATAATTAGTTACAAGTACATCTTCACGTAGTATTCTCAATTTTATAATCATACATACGCGACTGCATCTTAATCGGCTTGTGAACTATAATCTTAAGTCTAAATCAGCACCGTTAATAACATAACTAATCAAATACTATACAATAGACAAACGTCTATTGGGAATTAGTCACCGTGAAAACAATTACTTAGCTCGATAATTATAGTAATTAGCCTATTGCATTCATATCTGATAATCATGTTTATTTCAATAATTCATCATCAAAATTTTTATATTCGCAAACGAGTATATTTTCATTATTACACTTAGGAAATGCACTTGTTTTTAAGCCTCCCGAAAGATTTTGTTGAAAGCGGCCTGCTTTCAGCAATTTTTCTATCCAACTCATGGTCGATTTTTGACGTTTTATTTGCCAATAAGTGGTCTCTTTTATAGAACCATTTGCCCTCATAAGCCATAATTACTATAAGCTCTGTTAAATTTTATATAAAAAAATATTTATTTTTTATTTATTACCTCAAAATAAACGTCAGATTCAACTAAACCCACTTTAAGAGGATTCACCCGCGTCTAACATGTTACATCTCGCAGATAGATCTATTCAAAACTACATAGAACGGGAAATTCATATGGAAATCCGATTTCCTATCGCTTGGAACGTTCCGCCGGCCTGATTGAATACATTCGACAGAGCTACATGCATGAGTCTTTTAAATCGATAGAATTAGTGCCGTATTGAAAGATAAATATAGATGTAATAAAAATGCATAATTGCATTTGCTTTTATAAATATACTGGTTGAAAGAGTTGTTTTCGATCAATGCTTATGATTTTCAATTTCATAATTAATTCAGTCCACCGTGTTTCTTGTTATTGCAATCCTTGAATTGCTTATTTTTTTCAATAAAGTTATAAATTAACATGTTAGCTTACAAATATTATAAATGCGAACGTTAGATGCATAGGCTGCTTTTTATCCCGACAAAACGTAATGTTCCCTTCAGATGTGGAGGAATTCGAAATTTATACGATAGTCTTCAAACTCGAACGAATGGCCCTCAAAAGAATTAAGCAAAATTTAAACAAGCCCACTACGAAATTAGAAGCTGTTGACAGCATGCCTTCAAGGCTCCGTTTGTTTATAACGTAGCGTATAGAAATAGCCTGCATACACATTGTATCATATAGATAAGTTGCGTAAAGGCTTTGTGACGTGGAATCCAATTTTCGCGCCGTCGCCGTGAGTCGGCCTTTATTCGTGTGCACTTTATTGCATTCCACTAGGGCTGGCAAAAACAGACTTCTCTTTTGTTGCCATCGGCGTTGGTTGTTTGCGTGGAAATTTTGTGATAGGTGTTCGATGGATGAATTTTGGTGTAGACTAGATAATTATTGGAAGGTGTATAGCAAGTTGTAGAGGCATAGGTAGCTGTGTTGAGTACTGACATCGACAAGCGTTGAGAAGGCAAAGGAGGCCGGCTTAATAATTGTCTCTCACGTGAAATTTGACCAGTGTAGAAAAAATTGAGAGTAGAGTCGTTAATTTCAATTGGTTTTATTACGTAAAAAATATATTGTTAACGTATAAAGCTGAACTTCATAACATAATGATAAAAAACAGCGGAAGGACCCAGTGTTATAAAATTGAAAACTTAACTTCACGGTAATTTACTTATAAAGCAGTTATATGTAAAAAATCCTCATACATTACTTCGGAAAACAAAATCATGTCAACTGACCAAACAAATTCCGATACCCGAAAACCGCGCACAGTTTACCCATCTTTGTCAATCTCAGATTTGAAATTTTCCCTAATGCAAGTAGAGTTAGAGCATAATCCCTGGAAAGCCGAAACCACAATCGGCTTGCAAGTTCACGTAAAGGTCAAACTTGTAGCAAGTTTGTTTAGTGGTTTACTGTTGTGTGCTTGGCAAGGTAGGTCTTATAGGATTACCTATTAAAGAGATTCAATACCTATTATCATTATTTTGTATAATTATTCTGGTAAAGAAACATTGCCCAATTCAACATTATGAAATATAAGCGAATTTCTTACTGTTGAAATGATACATTGGGAAACTAATCCGCATTGTTTTAGGCTACTCCTTAATTTGCCTTAGGCTACTCCTTAAATATTGGTGCAATTATTCCTATTTAGCGTTCCTTTAGACTATTATAATTCCAACATTTACATAACTTACACAAATTATTGACTTCTCATGCTGTGTTCACATTGAGTATGATATAATCATAAGTTTGTCAGACAAATATTGTATGCTATTCTAAATAAATAACATGTATCCAGTGTTATTACCAAATAAAAAATAAAAAACATTATTTTTATTGATAGTAGCAAGTGTACAAGAAAATAATCAACTCATACCAAGCTGCAAAACTTATCCGCAAATAAATTGCCATTTAACCTTTAAATATCGCGTGCCAGCCCTATCTAACGTCATTCTTGGTAACACAAATGCTGTTATAATGCGCTCTTTCTGATATGTTGCATAATGTGGAGCGGTAACAAAACAGCAAGATAAAAACACCTTGTTTGTCCCGTGGCCAACTAACTCTATTGACATGGTAGCCGGTTAGCAATAAAAAATGTGTAGAATTATATTAATGTATTTGCAATTTTAAAGATAAATGACGGTATTTTTTTATTGACATGGTAATGACTGGAATGAATGGAATTTTAATAATATTGGTAATTATGAATGTAGAAGATACAAGAACCTCTACAGAGTATCGCTAAAGACTTGTAACTGAGTGTTTCATAATGAAATAAATTAGAGTATTATAGCTTGCTCATGCAGTAGTTTTTTTTTTCATAAAACGTTTATCCTAAATACAACAGAAAGAATAAAATGATTAAATCCATTTTAACCTATCATAAGTATATTTGCCTGATCAATATTCAAATTCAAAATATATTTATTCACAAAAAATACTTCACCCGGCTCGAAGGACCAAAATCTGATTAATGGAATACAATTTAACTTAGACTTAGCTTGTACAGGTGCCATGACATTTCAACAACACTTTCTACTCTAATCAGTAGTACTAAGTCCAAACATTTAATACAAGCGTTTCCATTAACTCCTTTCACTGAAACGCCAACTTTCTTCCATTATAGTTATTGCCATATTTATCAATTCTTTACATTTTAATCTATTGTCTGACTTTCAAATAGGTTCATTGACAGTACTGTAAGCAAATTTTACGGCCTTTAGCAATGCTATTTTATTTTATAGTGCCTGGTGGTAACGGACCAGACGCGGCTGCCAACATGTTCACGATGGTTGCGAGTTGAAATGCCAGAGCACATTTCGGACTTTTCGGATTTATGTATATAGTCAATCACCACGCACTATAACGGTAAAGGAGAACATTGTAAGGTAAAGAGCATATCATAGCGATTTATAAAAAAATATGTGTATATGGCACGTAAAGTTCGCCAATTCACACTAGGCCAGCGTGATGGACTATATGGCCTAACCCTCCCCAACCGTACTATCAATTGTAGAGGCGACCCATTATCTACATTGGGATGCATATTTATAGGCTGATTTATTTTTTACTGAAGTGAATTATTGTAAAACACACCCAAACACTACAGTAAGAAAGATGTTGATTGATGACTACAAATCTTTGATTTCTTGTTGTGTGATAACGCGCTTTTCAGAGCATGGTAAGTTGTTCGTGAGTAATTGTGACATGAATTAAAGTAATATACGGCTATTCGTTTAAAAAAGATGAAATATTACACTGTTTACGATCATCGGTCACAAGATTACAGTGAGAAATGATCTAGGGAAGTGTGGACGGGATCATTCAACGTGAGGTCGATTGCGAAATTTGCCGTCATTAAAGGAACAAAACTAGACTTCTAGCAATTAATAAATTACAAATAATGTGATCTATCAATTAGTAAGGAAATCAACGGATCTCCGCGTATTCACTGTCCTTGTCGAGATAACTAAGTGCACATCACTTCGATACCAAAGGAAGAAATCGGTCGCCGATATTTGAACGGAATCCCAAAAGTTATGACCCAAAGCAGTATTTTATTCATTTCAAATTCTTAACTACTTCGTTAAAACTTCCTCTCTAAGGAGAATAAAAAATACCTCAATTGATCGTTTTGAGTACAGAATCTCTTCGAAATCGAATGTTCATCGCAAATCAGCGTCTAACACTTGAGAATCAGTATTTTTACCTAGACCTTGCTTGTGAGATACAAATAGCCTCTCAGACAGGACATTTTAGAATTAAGTGCCGATATTCAGGTTCCTTTGTCCCGATGTCGAGACATCGTTTAAGATTCCCAGTAATTGTCGCCACTAAATCCCAATTAGCAGTAATTGGCGCCTCAGTAATGCCCATTTTATTTAACTTACCTTTAGAACTATTATTGCTTAATTTCGATTCTATCTTGTAATAAGAGAGCGATTTGACGATTATGTAAATTTTCAAGCTAGTGAATTTGATTTTTGCTTTTTTACCTACTCACTTATTTTATTTTCTTATCTGTCCTCGTCGGCTATCAAACTTGGAATTGATATTTATTCAATATCTTTTGAAAATAAAGTATTATAATATACATTTTTTAACTAGAATCTACCACAGTACTACTTTTATACAATTACATGCCATATTTCAGACGTTTTTTGCTGACAGCATAAATCTTCGTAAACATGCACAAATATACTGCAAAGTAAAGAAAATAATTGACACGACAAAAGATGCTCATGTCCTTATTGTTTTTGTCTCAAACAAAGAAAATCATGCTGCAACACTTTTAATACTCGAAACTACGCAGCCTTGTGGTTAAAGAACTGTTGAAAGACAGGAGGCCATTTGAAGATCACAAGTTTTGATCTAAGCATCCAAATATCCAAATTATAGTCTTTTTTTATCTATCGGTGTTCAGTAGAGCTTTTAAATTGATTTTTGTACATGTTGCAGACTGATTTGGCTTATTATTTTATGGCTGACTGACTTCGATATAAGTAGATTTCCCTCTTGAGCAACATGACCTTCAGAAATTCGACAAACTGAAATTTACTTGCATCCCATAGGAAGGTGCCTATGATTTTTCTCAGTGCATGTAAGAAAAATTGGTCTTTCAGACTGGCAAACCATTATCACAACAGATTTTATCTATTTTGTAGGTACTTTTCAGCAGCCTTATATGGTCGAGAAGGATAGAGAAGTAAATTATTCTATAGCTGAAGATCTCTACTGAAATGTTTTAAGAACAGGCCAAAAAAAATCTGAACAAGGAAACACACCATGCCACCGACAGAGGTAGCAAAGATTGTTACTTAGACTTAGTTAGACTACCGTCTATACGTCCGTAACACTAGCAAGAGTACATATTATAGTTAGATGTAACCGGCGGAGGTGCGCGCGCGACGCGTCGGTCTAATTTTGGCGCCGGGTGCAACGCGCCGCAAATACTCAATGTCAACGACCAAGCGCGCACTGTTCTTATACCGCGCGGATGGACAAAACTATTTTACTTTTTTTGATAGTAGTGTTTATTTTATATTTATGTATGTAGATGATTTGAAAGATTATGAGTGACATTACAAATAGGAGATTATTTAGGTAGTAAGACTTTGTGTGACGAGCTTGATGGATTCCTCCCAAATTGATCACAATAAAATGAGATTATTAGGATCTTAAAATCTGGTAGCAAACATAAAAAACAGAATCTTTTTCTAGGTAGAAACTACAACTACTGCACAACGGTAAGTCACGACAAGTAACATCTAAAAATAATATTTCTTCTGATAATAATTGTTATTGGCTTTAAGTTAATTATATTCTATTTTATAGTTTATTATAGCATGCTAAGACGAGGATATTGCTACATTCAATGCTTAATAACGCATATCCTGTAATTTTGCTCAATAAAATTCTAATTACTTTGTTTAGAAAATATTTGTGACATTCAATCTGTCCAGTAACATTAATTAAACAATAACAAACCGTTAGAACCGAATTTATTATCATCGCTTTTAATTAAGGAGTTAAAATGATTTTTATTACACACTTACTGACCGACTCTAAAGGCGGTATATATAACTTCAAACGGTAAAGCATTACCTAATTGAGTTTGGTTTTGTGACTGTTAGGCATCTAGCATCAAGTTATTCTATAAGACCTAGTCTACGATCCTGTCGCCAAAAGCGCTTTAGTCAAAATAATAATTTTCTTCCCTCACATTATATTACATTCGACATGTCAATATTATTAGATTAAGAGTATAAATACTTGTTGTTTATATTATGAACAAATAATGCAATAAAATAGATACTTTTTAAATTTTATTTTTTTGTTTCTAATTGCACAATAGAATGTCGACTTAAAAATCCAACCCAAGACATAATTACCAATCTAAGTATAAAGAAGTTAATTGAAAACTACGTAATTGTATATTGTTGGCAAAAAATGCCTCAACGAAGTTATCTATTTAGAAACCAATCAACGTATCATTTAACGCATTTAATATCATCGATAGAAATTATTTAATACATAATAAAGCAAAATGAACACATTCACAAGTGTTCACTTTTACCGCTTCAATGCCCAGCAAAAACATAACGTGATTGACTCAGTAATTGGGTTGAAGTGGAAAACAATATGAAAAAATGTACAAGGCGTGTTATGTGTGCGTTCGTTTTTTAATAAGGCACACTGGTCTAATAAATAATGGGGAGGACAAAAAAACTACAATCGATTTTTAATCTCCTCTTAGCACGCAATGAACACAAAAAAGTATGTGTTATAGTGTTTATCGGATAACCAATTTGTTTTTGCATTTCCTAAACGTTTTTTTTGCTGTATGATTGTTTCCGAATAATTGGTAATGATTTGTTTACAAAGTTGTGATATGTTGATGATTAAATAATTGATTTGAAAATCTAACACATCTAATATAAATGATTTACGGAACTCGGTTTATAATTAATACTATATGTTACAGAACCCATAATTGTTATTATGAAGACGAGAAAGAAAGTAGCAGGATATTTAACCAACGAAAATACATTTACAATTTATTGATTGGCTTAGAACCGAATGCAGAAACTTCGAAAGAACATATCAAAGCCTATGAACGTTAACATAGTGAGCTGCTTATTAATATATTTCTACTAATAGCTAATCAAACATATTAATGGAATAGTGCTAGCTTTGTATCAAGTACCTACTATATTAATGCCTATATGACGCCTAACATTTAATCATCTCCATCTCATTGTCAGAAGGCACATAGTGAAAGCACAAAATCGATATTTATCGTAACTTACAACAAATATCAACGTAGAACAAACACCATCGAGTATTCATACTATTATCATTCAGCAATTGTACTCGAATATTCATATACGAAATGGAATGAATCAGATCTGAATTTTGAGCAAAAATATTCAATTTTTTTTATTTGCTGCATCGACCCACTGGCCAAATTGCGAGACGAATTGCAGACGTAACTCACCGGATTAAAGTTCGCCGACCTGAGAGGCTTTTTTAGGAAATAGGCCAATTATGCTGTCGATGCTGAGACTTACCGACCGCTCTTGGTTGCAGTACGTACCTGAAACAAACAGTTTGGTCATTAGTTCCCTGTTTGAAATTCAGTTCAGATATTCAGTTGTTTGGGGAATAAGTTATGATGAACAACATTGTATGAAAGTATGAATGTAGGGCGATATAAGTTATATTGATTCCTTTAGTATCATTGATAAAATGACCACGTAACACTAAAATATTGCAAATGTACTCTCTTAATTTGATAAAGGTTATTGGCTTCTAACACTTCGCAATTTAGGTCATTGGGGGCTTAAGTTTAGCAGTTACTTCCAGTGTCTAATGACTATCCATCTTTACATTGCGGTATTTTCCGATAGCTACTTCGTCACCTATATGAAAAAAAATGTACTCATTTATCAAATATTAGCAACGCTCGTACAATTTCCATGAATTTTGGTGGTGACTCCTTTGCTAATCCACCTGGCTCACAACCGGGGACCATATAAATACTAGGTCATACCAATTACAAGAATGTCTATGAAATAAATGTCGTGATTCATGTACACGTAATTGCTTACTATAATGTTGTTTCAAGCCGATATATTGTCGTGCGATCGCCGAACTGAATCCACAGCAACACAATTACCAAGTAATTCGATTACTAAACAACACTAAAATATAGCCAGTGTTCAGTATAAAATGGGTCAATTGGGAAAGCAATTTCGTGGTGTGGTTGCGCTGAAGTGGTGTCGATTTAGATTACAGCTACGTTAGCTGGAATCTTAGATTCTTCTTTATTTGAGAGTAAATGTCTATCCTTCAGTATCTAATCAGTTAGTGAATCGAAAACGAAATTTTTTGTATGACTTTCGTCAAACCAAAGTGCGTAATGGATGCGGAACACTTAAGCTTAGGATAAGTGATTTTTACTTGGGGCAATCTAAGCCCAGCAGTGGACAGCTTTAATATGCTAAGTACAAATGTTTAAAGAAGATACTAGAGTTAAAAGTAATAAGTTAAATAATTTCGTGAACCACATCCTTAGATCTGACAAATTATATGAACCCAGATCTATTCCCAGCAATAGATGGACTAATATAGATTATGAAATGAGTAAACGTACCGAACATCAAAATGGAGAAAGTAAATTACGCACGTCAGGAGCCATCAGTTTTAGTAATACTAAAATAGAAACCATAACTCAGACAGGACCGAGATAGGTCGTGTCTAGAAAAGGAAAAGTAGGAGCACTACGCTCCGTGATTAATTATAGAGAGAAGTATTCTTAGCCGAACTAAAAGACTAAATTGTCAATTATCGGTGGAGTATAAAAAGGCAATGTTTGAAAGATGAATGAGGAAATATCGTGTTTTGTTGGAACGAATTCTACAGGAGATTTCACTAGCAATCTATCATAATTTGTTGAAAAATGTTATTGCGAGCAGAGCCGGTATAAAAAAAATAATGAGGTAATAATTAAGGCATAATAAATAGGAAATGACAATCTAGCAACAATTTATTTTTGGTAGGTTCTGTTGGTATCACTTAACTGAAGATTTTGAAATTAAAATGGCATTGAAATAACCTTCAATAACAAGCGCAGACGTGGCAGATCAAAGTGTAGTTGGAGAGACTAATTTGATGGCTTTTAAAGATATTGTCAAAAAATCGGATGACACAGAATTAAAAAATTCTTTGATTTATTTTATAATGCCCATGATTAGTTAAGAATATCAAAAAATACGAAACAATACCGCAACATCCTTATCGCCAGTCCTTTCACAGTCGAAAAAATAATCGTAATATATTTCCGAACGGTCAATCACAATTTGGTGGAACTCCAACGGGGCGGCAGTAATCAATCTAATAATGTAGTAAATGATGCGTGTACTCTGAAAACGTTTGAATAACACATGAATCAACAGCGAACGCAACGAGGCGCCGAATTACATGCGCGGTGCTTCTGTTACTACGTTTACCAATAATTGGCCTGTAGTTTTAATTGGCATCAGCTTCACTGGATTACGTATTGGATGGATGAATTTCAACAGATCTTCATGGAAACCCTTAGGTCTATGTTCAGCAGTGGCTTTCGTGTGGCCGAAAAAATCCCGATAGAAAAAAAAGCTACACTGCATTGAAAGCCGAAAACAAGAGGCCGGGGATCGGATCTACGCACCGACACAAATGCTTGTTTGATCTCAAAAACAATTACAAAGGTTATTAAGAATTCAAAACTTTTTAACTTCATGACAACAGTACCGCATCGCCAGTAAATATACTATTGAATACACTACTATGTAACAAAATCTCGAAACATACTATTTGCATCCAAAAAATATGTAAGGACCTCGTAAAACTACAGTAATCTGTACTAAAACAATTATTAGTCAAATTAATTTATCTATAAATCAAAACGACGACAAACGACCTGGCTATAGTTGCAGAAAGTTGCTGGATACAGGCCGCTTCCAACAGGTCGATGTGGAGATCCTTGGGGGAGGCCTATGTTCAGCATATGAGCATATTCAGCATATATGCTGAGATGATGATGATGATGATATAAACCAACACAAATATTACAACCAAACACAACAGAAATCAAAAGCATAACACCAAGTTTCCAACATGCGAGCGATTACGTAGCGAGTGATAGCACTTGTTCAAACAATGACGCACTGATCGGTTTGTCTCGCGCCTCCCTAACCTATATGTTGTTGCATAAAAACAACTTGAGATGACTTCATGCACTCTATTACCACATACATTTGATATAGTAGTTTGCACACTGATAATTTTGAGTATTTTTTTAAGAGTTTGAATAGGCATCTTAGCAGGCCGGCATAAATGTATCTATTGACATGGGACTGCCGTCCGATGCCAATGGATACTATGCCTGGGCGGAATTTGTGCTCATCATCAGGCTTTCACTATGCCGGGCCAGAACAAAAAAAAAAGATTTTTTTGAAGTGGTAGAGCTTTTGAAAATATACCGAGGAATTAAAGAGAATACGAGTATAATTTATGAATTTTATTACATATTTTTTTAACATTACAGAACAAATGATTCGGATCTATCTGGGTATCAATGACAACAACCGACATAAAATAACAGATTTTGGTTACCGGTAATGTTTAAAGAGAACTTTATTTACCAATTTTATAAAATCTTTTTTGTTTGGTTTGAGATTGATGTAAGTAGTCAAAGGTGGAGTGATCACTCGGTTCATCCAACGTATCATTGTCTTACGGAAAACCTACCTGAAACAATAGCTAGACTATTATCTTTCTTTCAACGAATGAGGTTGCCGAAGACACAAACGCTTTTAGTAAATTATTCATAGTCGCCCGATTACCGTCCATCATACACGATGATGACAAAAAAGTGACACGCGAAAATTTCAAATTGCTTTTTTATCCATCCGGCACAATAGTGACAACCTATTTGTATTACATTGCACATTGCATTGTTCTCTCATCACTCATAAAACGTCACAAATATCGCGCACATTTACATAAAATGCATTGTATTCGTTAGAAAAATTTAAACAAATATTATTTAATCCATCACTGTCGGTATATAAGCTAACAATACAGTGACAGCTTCAATACATTTCAACTGAGAAACAACAATGAGAACTTCGCACATTCGCTATTAGATGATATCTATCGGCTGTGACAATTGACGAGCGACTGCGATAGATAACTGGGTCACGGTAAGCGCCTACTGAGGGATCCGTACGATGGAGTGTTGGAAAGTGTGATGTGTGCGGTTTGTTAGGGGAGACAGGAGAATAAAAAGACGGTGGTGATTTAGAAGTTTTTACATACATACATACAAACATAAACTCACACCTCTCTCCAGGTGTCAGGACACACACATTTCGCCTTGTATATTCCATCTCACGATGTATGATATGATATGATAGGTGGCGAGCCTACCGCCATATCGGACACAAATTCCTGACTCTGGGCTGATAATGAATAGAAAAATCACTCTGCACAACTCGGAATTCGAACCCGAGACCTCAGATTTGTAACCGTACCTTAGTAAAACTACGTCACCGAGGCAGTAAAGTTTTAAGTGTAATAGTAAAGATAAAGACTAGCTTCATTAAGTAATTTTGCCGATAACTTTAACGGTAACACAAACAACACACATTTGGCATGTTTAAAATTGGTCATTAACGGGCTGAAAGATAAAAACATTTTGATGCTACTAGGATTTAATGTTATATCAATTGAAAATTTAATCAATAAAATATTAAAATATGTTAAAGACATTGATTTTTATTTAATTAAACTTTGGACGTATTTTAAAATGATTACTCTTCCAAATTGTAATTTGTATCATGTCAAAACCAGAGACCCAATTTTGCAAGATCCTTAAACATTTCGCAAAGATATTTGGAGTTAAGTTTGGTTAATTAATGTAGTTTTAATTGGAACCTTAATTATGCTGACGAAAGATTCTCTTGAAACTTTCTTAAGTCCACAATTTATAAGTAAATAATATTCAGGAAAATAATGTTGAAACAACTAGCAGCTCATTATAAAGCAAAATTAATTATATTAATAATTATTCAACTTTTTGAATTTATTTTCTGTAAATTGCGTTTAGTTAATCCTTCAGTCAAGGTTTTCTGATTATTGGAACACACTAATAGCCGATTCCAATAATCAATCGAAAAAAATAGATTGAAGTCAATCTGGATTGTTTTCTAGTTTTCGATTTGTCATTTACTATGTTGCCATAATTTTGCACTACTGAGATTGATTATTGGCAATATAGTATCAGAAAAAAGATTGAACTGTCAATCTCAAACGGCAAATTTTGGATTGAGATTGTTTATTGGCAGCGGCTGTAGATAAACAATATTAAACTAAATAATATTTCAACTAAGCGGTTAACTTCGTGATACATGTCATACATGGTTTTACAATTATATTACAAAATAACTATCTTTTTTCTGTGGTTGTATCTGTATCATTATGAGGCCATATACTTCCCACAGCAGAGCACGGGCCTCCTCTACAATCAAGAACACTACTAAGTAGTTGGACCATATAGTCCACCACGCTAGCCTAATGCTGGTTGGCAAACTTTACATACCAAAGAAATTCTTACAAATCGCCATGGTATGCAGGTTTCTTCACGATGTTTTCTTTCGCCGTTCTAGTGACTAATTGTTTTCTTTCTATGGGTGAAAAAAGTATTAAGGCTAAATAAAATTCCTAATCCTCTCTTCCACTTTCCCTGTACAATCCCATAAATCTATGAAGCAACTATGACTCTCAAGCATTACGAGAGTTTATGCGCCAATCAGACTGGTACCTAAAAGGCCAGGTAATAATCGAAATATATTTGAAAATAAACATTTTCATAAAATAATTATAAAATACAACGATAAATAGTAACCAAGCTTCTGCGAACATATTAAATACAAACGGTATATTTGGAATATTTATTATGCTTTCTAGCTTCGAATGCGCCGCCGTTTTATATTATTCCACTTGTAACGTCTAAAATATCGTTTCGTTTTAGACGTTACACGTCTAAAATATCAAATACACTAGTGTTTCTGCATACAAATATGTTATTCAATGCACTTTGTCCATTGGAAATAATATTTATAGCCGATTGGGAGGGAAGATTTTTTTCTGATCTTTAATCTTGTCACGTTTTATGGATGATAATGATATATTTTAACATTGTCCTGATCACAACTAAACAAATAGACAATGATGATGCAATTATTTTTAAATACATTTTCACTTATTTTATTTTTAAGAATTGATTGAATAGGGGTATAACGATGAAATCGATATCAATTATAAAGAATTTAAAAAGCCATGGTGTCAAACTGAAATAAATGACAAATCTTTAAGTGCCATAACTATGAAGTCTGAATTTTACAGCAACGCAGAACCAATATATATTTACAATATCGAATTTACTTCATCATCTCACTGCTTCGAATTACAAAATAATAACTCTAATGATAACTGTAGAACTTACAAAAGATCCACAAAATAACAACCCTACGACTCGCCGTTTCTTATAAATTGCACTGAACCCGATCCGATACAATCTCCGTTTACTTTAAAGTGCAGAGGAGACAGGGGTAACGAGGCTGCAATGGGCATCTGTAAAGGGTTCGAGTGTGCCATACTTTCTTTATGTTCCCTCCGATTTATTCGGAACCCATCCGAGGCAGGAAATTGTGAGGATTTTTCTAGACTGAATAGTTTTTAAAAATACAGAGCGCTTTGTGAGATATCAGTATTTGTAGGTGCAGAAATCGCAATTCAGAAATTGTTGGATATTTCAATATTGTAAATATTTTTTGTTACTTTATTTTCACAGATAGCGTGTTTCAAAAGCAAGATAAGAAACTGGAAATCCATATGTTTATATTAATTTTACTCGGGTCCGAGTAGAAATCATTAGGTGAAGAGGGCTAATTTCAGAAATAGACTCCACGGAGCTGTAAAATATAAAAATATTATGACGTTGCGTAGTATAAACTTATTAGTCACCAAGTACTTGAATGGTCGGGTCATTATAATACATCGCTCTGCCTAGGAAATCTTTTGCCTAATACTATATTAGTATTTGAATTATAACATTACACTTCAACCTTATGAGATGTCTCTGAAAACCAGCGCTGTGTTGTCATTCCGATGACAATTCAGCAATTAGGCTGAGATGGTATCATTTACATGCAATTTATTTCTATTTGTTATTATCTTATTGTTTTTGTATTTTATTTGTTATTATAAGTCTCCGTTTTGTGCTGTATCTGAGGTGTTATAATTGTGACACTAAAAATATTTTCTTTTTTTCCTTCTTCCATCCCATCTTAACTTAAACACCTTTCTTCCACAAGCAACATAAAATACTAAACAAAATCGCCTAGGTCTATAATCTAATCCTAGTGTTAAAGGCCTCGGCCCTAACTCGATCATCGACATAACAACTTCCGATTCGCTCACTCCGTTCCACGCGGAAAATTGTACTGACGTTTATTGATTGCGCTATGAAAGAATTTTCTGTTTGAGAGCATTTCATTTTTGTGATTTTTTATGTTAGTGCGTGGTGGCCTATTAAATGGTAAATGGACCAGACGCAACTGCCAACATGTTCACGGTGGTCGCGGGTTCGAATACCAGGGCACACCTGTGACTTTTCGGAGTCATATGTGTATTGATAGTCAATCACCACGCACTAAAACGGTGAAGGAAAACATCGTGAGGAAACCTGCATACCATAGCGATTTATAAGAATTTCTATGGTATGTAAGTCCGCCAACCCGCACTAGGCCAGCGTGGTGGACTATATGACCTAACCACTCTCAATCGTACTCTCGATTGTAGAGGAGGCCCGTGCCCTGCAGTGGGACGTATATGGGCTGATACAGATACAGATTTTTTATGTTTGGTTGAAAATAAATTTTATAGAATGTGGAGGAAATACGGGCATGGTCTCTTTTCATAGGGTTTCTCTTTTACTTTAGCTATCAAGAACATAACCTTTAAATAGAACCATCATTCGCGGAAATTCAAGAAACCATTTTCAATAGAACTTTAAGGAGCTAAGAGGTGTGTTTTTTTACCTTACTATTGCTCGTTTTATTAGGTATTGAGTATAGGATCATTTGATTTTATTAATCTTGTTTTCTTAATTATTCGGCAAATAACGAAAACTCATTTAAAATATTTGTAAGCAAATACTAGCAAATTTTATTTTATACTGGATAAATATGTTAGTCACAGAATTAATCTGCAGTGTCTTGTTTAAGGAAAATGCACTCACAATATGTAGGTAATTTGCAAAATAATCTTAGCTTTATCAGACATTGTACAAATATTTGTCAGAAACTTTCGTTTCGTGCGAAATTTTATTACGAGAACATTCTGCAAAGTGTCGATAAGGCGGCTCAGTGAGTCAACTTCGAGGAATATTGTTCGGTTGGATTTACTGGAAATTATTCATGCAAATACGAATGAATTTGTAACAAAAATACCCTCCATCCATACGACAGTTCAGATATCTTGACAAATGGAAAATCATTGAGGTTTTATCCAGCAGATGGCGAAGTTCTTTGGGAAATGCTGTAGGCTCAACTCCAATAGTGACTGAATATAGGTTAAAAGATATTGACTGAGTTATTTTTAATCTATGGGGGCTTACAATAAATAAATACACCCAAAAATCACATACATAGTCCTGACCCCACACTAAGATCAAGTCTTGTGTCGTGGGTGCCAGGGACTACGAGAGACTTTCCGTCTCACAAATACTTGTGGATCACCTTAATAATTGTCTCAGTGCGCGGATCGAATCCGTGGCCTCACTTTTCACACCCGACGTCTAACCAACTGCGCCACGGAGGCTGCCAATATACAAACTGATTAAGTCTTCCAATTACTGTCTCATATAATACGACATCATTTGGAAGGTTAGGTGTAACTCTAACATCAAATATTTGTAAGGCCAACTCAGAGCTATTTTTCCATACTTATATTTGAAAAACCGAAATTAGGTATTAACAAAGTTCCAAAATCCACTTTTAATATAAGCTAATGCACCCATTCACAAGCCATAATTGTATCATAACGTATTTTCTATAGTAAAAAGAAGACGAATACAAGATCGAATACGTTCTGCTATTGGAACACAAGCGATGCTAAGTGGAAGAACGTGTTGAAGTGCCCACTTGAATGCGTTTTCACATATCATTTGACAAGTACCGTTTATTTTCATTATAATTGTGATAAAGTATGTATGGTAAGGGTGAAAGAATATGAAATCATTACATCAATGAAATACCAATGATAGACTAGTAATATAACGCCGCGGAAGGTTATTGATTACTTTTCCTAGCGCCAAACCGCACCAGACCAACGTGGTGGACTATGTGGCCTAATCATTGTAGAGAAGCCCATGTCCTGCAATGGTTCGTGTATGGACTATAGTACAGTAATACATTTCGTTCGATTAGTCAAATTATAAAAAGCCCAGATGTTACTGGCTATTCCACATCAGTCTAACGGTAATTTTCAAAAGCTTGTGTTTAAGTATCATGAAGAAACAGTAAAAAAGAAGGATACGACGTCTTCACCTTACCCTTAGCTTTGTCAAAGAAGTAAAAATGGCGACGAATTTTATGGATTGCTATATCCTTGAATAGCAATTCTGTATTAAATGTTCAGATTGAGACGTTTTAAAAAATATTATTATAGGATATAATGATTGAAAAGAGTATCAACCCAACTCCTTTAATTCCTTTTATATTTCCCCTTAATCAAAGCAACTATTACACCCTAAAATTATAACTCGAAATCACATTACAATCAAAACCACCTCACAACAAAGTACAACATTTAAATAATTGAATTTAACCCGTTTCGTGTTTAATTTTGCAAATGACGCTCGCCATTTTGCAGAAATCTCACTACATTGGTTAATATAGTTACCGGCGTCGACTATCGCACGTTATTCAGAGGGGCTACTAAGAAAAACGATAATCGACATATCGTGCGATTCTTCGTATTGGAATCTACTCATAGTGCCGTCGTTTACACTGACTCGACTGTTGGACGATTCAACAGCGACAAACTTTACATAAATTATATTTATCGATAAAATGGTAAAAACGAAATCACTGGGAGTAGATAGACAGCCTCTGTGGCTTAGGTGGTTAGACGCTGACTGTGAAACAAGAGGCTGTGAGTTCGATCCCCGCACTGAGACAAATGGTTTTGTAATCCACAAGCATTTGTATTGGGTCCGGGTGTTTGTGAGACCGAGTAGTCTCTCGTAGTTTCTGATGCCCACATCACAAGACAGGGTCTTAATGTAGGGTCAGTATGTATGACCATCCTAAGCTTGTCTGGTAGACATCACTTATTAGCGATAAGACCGTCTTTTGTACTTTTAAAAGATGTTATTTCTTTATATTGTTATGTTCTTTTTGTTTGTGTAAAATAAAGATAAAATAAATAAAATATGACTGTTGAGTATGTCTGTTTATTACTTATATTGCAATACGAGTCGCACGACATATCGAATATCGTTTTTCGTAGTAGCACCCCGTATCGACCATTATCGGATACGCCGTATTCAATGTATTCGGGGATTGGGAATGCATTCCCGACTGAAGTTAATTAAATACGTCACGTGGTGCCATCGAATGTGACGTTCTGATGTTGGAATAGTAGGATAGCCTTTGTTTTGAACTGCCCTAAGCTCTGTGAATATCAGAATGCAACTCTTCAGACAATATAACATTCTAACCCAGCATTGAGTATACCTTCGGATTGAGATTCTTACCCAAGAACTCATAATATCATTGCTATGAACTAAATTGGTGAGATAGGGACAAGAGAAATTAAAATTAGGTTTAGTCGCATATAAGAGGCATTAAAATCGAATCTTATAAAATACATTGATTATAAATTTACAGAAAATACTGAAAATATTAATATCTATATATAAACTTCAACAGAAGACAATATAAAATCTGGATATTAATGTTTACTAAAGAGAAAGACGATATTATAACAAAGGTAACTGAAGATCCTATCAATAGCATTCGCGAGAAAGCATTGAATCCAAGAACAATTAACGAAATGTAGCAGCGGCGAGATAAACAAGCAATTACAGATAATTACTTCATCGCAAACAATAACACTATTGAGAACACAAACTGACGGAACCGCATTGTTAACCACCATCTAGGTTTTTTATTACATAGCATAACGAGCAAACCATTAGCCTGATGGTAAGTGATGCGACCGCTCATGGACAGAAGCAAAACCAAACATGAATTACAAAGCTATACTTAGTATTCTACTGCGCTCGACATCTTGAGTCATAAGATGTTAAGTCTCATTATGTCCAGTAGTTACTTTGACTACAATGGCTACAAAATACTAATACATACAAATGTGTTTTTACGTCGTACTTTAATCATCTAGTCCCATGATCTTGACTCTAGAGCATCTTTTTTTTTTTTTTTATCGATTATCAAGGTCATCGATTAACAAGGGTTTCTCACAATTATACCAACTGGGGGGTTATTCTACGATCTGACACGATGTTCGAATGTTCGTATATTCGACGTATGTAGAAAGATATAAGTTTTCCACTTCTAAAAATCTATACTATTTTCTATTATACTTAACATTTTCTCCAAACTTAGCCTTTGGTTACGACGTACGATAAAGGATTGGAACATTTTGTGCAGTATTTAGGCAAGGCCTAACCAGTCATTCAGCTGGGTGATCAATGGCTAGATTTTTTTGTCAAATGGTCCAGTTCTCGACAACCCGGACTTAGTGAGAAGACTGAAAAGGACAAAACCTTTCGAGTTAGTGATGAACAGTTAGTGAAACATAGTGCAGTGAATGCTAGTGAAAAAGAGCACGCGAACATCGAGTCTTCCCCTTAATAAAGGTAATAAGAAACGTGTCATTGGACATATTCTTAGTTGTAGTCTCTTTAGAAGTTTAGGTTAAATTTAAATAACTTATTAGTCATAAGACTAGATCGTTATTAAAATAATGTATTATGGAATTCGCCTTATCACAACATTTAAAAAATAAACAAATGGTCTCGTGTCATAAAAGTTAAGAACTACGGATCTAGAGTGTCGATTAACAAGGGATTATCTGACACAATTATGCCAACTGGAAACCGGACGTGCTGACTGAATCCAGAACGCGACACACTTTTCTGACTCACTATGACAGGTTTCATTGTTTGATCGCTATTGATTCAGATATGAATGTCCAATGAACCAAAAAAAATATTAAATTCATCTGATTTCTCACAGTTCAATAATTGTATTTAAAGCTTTATAATTTTTTTACAACTTTTGCTTCGGGAGTGCCCACTGGTTTGAAAAACATAATTTAAATATATAATTCAAGTCAGGTCTTTTTTAACAATAACGATAGTTTACAAATTGCACATTAATTAGATATATTTTGCAAACTTTATTTTAGGCAGTGTTCTTTCTTAAGACTAGATTCTACTTTCAGATACAATTTCTGGAGTAAAAAGTTTTCTTATCGAACCTGGACAATATTCGACTATTATTTGCCATTATGATCCAGTCGTCCCGCAAAGCATTAAAATCTGCTTCGATTTTTGAATGTCTGCCTTGAAATCTCCCCATCATATAGTAAGTGATACCTCCGCTTACACTTTTAAGAATATAGGCGTGAATTTGTAATTTAATGTTATATTTGTTTTATAAATAAACTTCAATCAGATACCCAAACTAATATCCGTGTATATATAATGTGATGGTTTTTCCCGACAGAACGCAAGCAAAGCAATTTGCCGTCGCGTACGACACTGCGGTAAAATTAGATTTGCGGAGATTCGAGAGGCGTGCGTCATACCCCGGACACGGTATACCTCACTATATGTACGGTAGTATATGTAGATACCTCCAATCTGAAACATGTCGTTTGACGAGTAATATGTCATAAATAGATCTAAGATGGGTTCGTAAAAGAGATGCTGCGGAAATGACTTTATTAAAAATATTTAGACTCAAAATGTTTTTAGAAGTTCACATAGATAGAAGGTTGGCTGTTAGAAAATGTCTTTGGCATTAAGCCCCGCCTGTATACTATTTGTATATGAAGTATTAAATAAATAAATAGATACTTAAATTTTCGTCTGTATGTTTGAAAGTATAAACAGGGAGATAATGTACAAAATTATATTTTGAGCAGTTTATTCCTGTCCTACGAAACGATAGATTCCTATCCACTCGACATAATGGAAACAGAACCAGGTCGAGATTTCTTGAGATTTGTCAAACTAAAAACCTTACATTAAATAATGAATTAGTCGCCTATAATTTGAACATTAGGTCACACGTTCCACATAGCTTAGTCCTTGCCATTAGAGCAAGTAGACGCCTGAAAAACATCACAAATACACTTAAATTTAAATGTGCAAAATTTACAAGCACATTAAGCTAAGCGGCATTCACTTCCCCTCGCATGAGTCATGGAGGGTTAGGTATCCTGGCAGCTTATCAATCACTTAGGCACCCTAACCCTAAAATGACGCCCCAACCCTAAACCACACGCATTCTAACCAGCGGCTCGCTCATTTAGACCGACTTTTTTTGTCATTCCGGGAACGCCACGTCATTGTGCCAAAAACAATTCGGGTTAATTTGTAGGCGGTACTTTTGTTATAAAAGTAACATTTTTACCTATTTAGGACCATAATTTTATGTGTAATGTTAACCTGAAATAGGCCAGCGTGGTGGACAACGGCCTAATATGATTAATCGATCTCTAAAGCAATGAATTATAGCTTTATATTTATTATGATTTTTTCGGTTATCGATATTGGAAAATCCCGCTTGGCAACTGCCTTACGACAATTGCGCCATGAGGACAATCAGTACACAATTTGATTATGTCATATCACATGACAAATATTAATTAACATACAATGTACGTCGCAATTTCATTACCAAAGTCAAATCGCCAGTGGCAGTACTGTTTGTAATTGTCCCAATGACCAGCGGGGCGCTACCGGAATCACATTATTGGCGCACGACCATAATTGTACGGGTCAATGAGATAATATCAAACGTAATATGATGAGTAACTGAGGAATTTTAAAAATATTTTAATTAGTTTAGTGCGACAATTGCCGGTCACGTACAAAATTCACATCTGTTTTTGTGAGATACTGGGGCCATTTTAAGTGCCTTGATTATACTAAGCATATTCAGTGTATCCGAACCGAACATAATATAGCATGAACAAAGTAAAATACTGACAGTATTTTGTAGCAACAACGCGTATTTTAAAATCATTTTAGTGTTCCATCAACTCGCGCTCGCGTCCTAACATCATTAACATTTAGCATTAATTAATTATAAAAATATCAAGCAAGATCAAATATTTACAGCAATTAATTTCTGTCTGAAAAGATGTTTCATCTAAAACCCATACAAAGCTTTTTAGGGGCAGCTTAAATTTGCATTTAAAAATATACAAAAAAATATAATATTTTGAAACAGTGCAATCATTTTATCTAAATAACTATGGATGGTAAAAAGCATTCAAACAATCTATCTCTGCACATGCACCCCTTTATTAGGATTGAAGGCACTCAACTAGAGTGCTACAGCCGCACAATACTAACTGAGCAACCGCACCCTATTGCACACAAAGAACTAGATCGTCTCTACAGTGGCAACAAAAGTCGCTACACAGTCACGAGATTTAGAATTGTCTTATCCTCCAAAATAATAATTATTTTCAATATCGTATGGCACTTCTCGGCATAGATGACTTTACTTGATTATATTTTACGACTACAGAGTAGTACGTACAAATTTTAATTCATAAAAAGATTATCAAAAAATGTGAAGTGTTCAGCAACTTATGTTGCTGACTGTACATACCCACCGCAATGAATATTTCTCCTACAGTAAAGACCTTATTGTATTCCGATTTGGAGTAGGTACATTGCAGTCAGAATAACTACTGGACATGTTGATGTTAACAACTTATGTCTCAGGATGGCGAGCGCAGTGGAATGCCAAGCATTGCACTGTAATTCATGGTGTGGGTTGGTGTTGCTAGTATCCATAAGCTGTCGTACCGTTTACCTACGGGCGAATGGCATTCAGAACAATAAAATAAAACATAATACTGGCGACACAAATTATCTAAATTGTATCTAAGACATTCATTTATTTTAATACTCATATAACTCGTCATGAGATTTGCAAATAATCTTCAAAATGGTGTACTAAACTTTAATTTAGATGTAGTATTAATGAATATACAGGGTATATCAAGACTGCTACCGAAAACGAAGCCGGGTGGTAGTCTAAGCGACTTCAGACACAATGCAACAGAAAAAGTTGCAAAAAAAAGCGTCAATTTTTTTTTGTTATTTTTTTTCTATGGCCATATTTGGGTGGTAAATACATTTTTTCCTAAAATAATAGTGTATACCCTTTTATTTATAAATACTCTAAGGTATAAAAGAGTTTAAATTATTATTTTAGCAAAAACTATGGATTTACCACCCAAAAATGACGATATTTAAAAAATCATAAAAAATAATTGTCGCGTTTCTATGCGAAATTTTTAATTGTATTGTGTTAGTAGCCACTAAAACTACCACCCGGCTTCGTTTTCGGTAGCAGTCTTGAGATACCCGGTATATGTAATATGGACAAAAAAACATTTGAAAAATATTTCTTATAATGTTCCTTCTGAAATAAGCAAATATTTTAACCTTATAAGAAGTCTAAACATAAATAAAAATCTCATTTATATTTATAAGCTCATTTTAGATTGAACACCTACTGAGATAAGAAATTGGAATTATGTAAAATCTCAATACACTATATAAAGACATATTTTGTCCACTTGTATAGCGACCACAATGTACAAAGCAAACTATTAAGGAGAAGTGAGAAGAGAGTGTATCGCCTTTCGGGATCAGCCAGTGACCAGTGTCCATCCGGTATAGGAAATCCATCCGGTAAAGGAAGGCCATAATTATTGCGTTGGCTCTCAAGACACAGTCGTCTCTACCTATGTAATGTCTGGACAGCATTACGTTTAAGATTGCTTTAAATATTAAACTAGTAAAAGATGGACTAATTATTGTGGCACCCTCAAATTAGTAATTTTAAATTAAACAGAATTATAATTATTTTTCTGAAAGATATCTTTTAGCTTGTTATAATACACCAAACCGGAGAGCAAGCCTTGTCATAAACCAATTTCGTTAACATTTCCTATTAGATTTTAGCGTAGATTATTTCTAATTTGCAAGTAAACTGCGCGTTCCATCTTGTTTTTATCCAAATCTACATAGATAAATCCGTGTGGTAAATGTCGAGGTTATGTTTTAACAGAATAGCATATTTGGTTTCTTATATTCTCTTGGATATTTTTTAATACATACACGACAATGCAACTAATATAAAACACACTAGATATTGAGTGCAGTGCAGTCTAGATAAAACATTCACCGATGTAAGAAGGTTAAATTACTTTAGGTCGACAAAAATATGCCAAATTGATTTTATACGAAAATACACAAAGATTGCCTAGGAGAAATTGCCTAGTGCGATAAGGCCACCACTTGTACTATTACTATTTTGTAATTTCTTTAATTTTTGTTTCTCTATGTAGTGCAAAAAAGGACTAAATAATACATAATTATACCCAACAGTCACATTTATAGTCTTGACTCCACCGTAAGATCGAGTCTTGTGTCGTGGGCATATAATACACAAAATGAATCCCAAAAGCGACATATGAACGGATAGCTAGAGCTACGCTGTTGTAAGTCATGACTCAGCATGAATGGGCAGGCTCGTCCGGGCCGGTACCACTGTCTCACAGGAGATCGACATGAAGCTTGTCAAATTTTGTTGTAGTGAGATTATGGGTTATCAAGTACCCTTTTCCTCTTTTCATCCCTTTCCCTCAAGGCTGCTGATTTGATAGGCTGACAACTGTGCTGGCAACACATCCAACATCCAAGCGTTGTAGATTTTCATGTGAAGTGATAACTTTCCATCAGGTGACCTGATTGTACTTTTGCTGAACCTAAACAATAAAAAACTACCTATTTTGTTATTGGTTGCAAAGAAAATCTAAGAACACAAACAGTAAGAAAACCTGCAGACAATTATTCACATAACCTAACCAGCTAACGAAGGTGAGCCATTGTTATCTGCAAATGCTATCGCTGTCGGATGCGCGGGTTCGATTCCCTATCTGCGACGTGACTGGATAAATGGCTGGCATTTACAGCTAACCTTTCTGATTTTGCATTGCTATTGCTTAGCGAAAGTGGATTTTATGTAAGACAAAGACCGTGTGAATACTAGAAATGGGTTGTATTTATTTTTATTCGACTTATTCCAAGGTAAAGCGGCCAAAGCCTTTTTGATCTTAGAACATTTTTTTCTTTTTCTATTGTAGTGGTTGGCAAGAAGGGCATGCCGTTTGCCAGATGGTAAACGATACATCCTAAGCACAACAGTGCATTTAATCTGCTGCTATTTAGATAAAATTGGATGCAGGTGAGCTGGACTCATTTCCCACTTGTTTTTTATAAATAAATTATTTGCCATTAAAGACGTGCTATTCTCCAAAAGCGTCGCCTAGTTTTGGTTACATCTAACTTGTCGAAGTCTGTGTATACTCCATAAAAAGTATGTGATGCAGATACCAATAAAACTAAAAAAACCATGAATTATCCGTCAAATACTATCTAAACTTTCATTATGCCGGCATTAGTATTGCTAGGGACCCAGCTCGGCCAACAATATCCGCGTTTGTACCGAGTTGGAAGGCCTGAGACACTGACATACCCCTTTCGGCCTTCCCCGGGGTATCGAAAGGGGAGCTTAATAGCTTTTCCTCTTAAATAAAAAAATAATATTACCTAAACTCAAAAATATTAGTACACAATACGGTCATTTAATATAGAACCTATAGACTGATTGACTCTTGGTTCTTAATATAAATTTTAAAACTACGTCCCAAGGCTGTCAGAAAAAAATATGATATTCAACAATATAAAGCATACATTATTTTATACAAAGGTACACGCAAAACCTCTTTGCATACATATTAATGTAAATGGAGGAAAAACGGTTATGGCAATATTGGTTCTATTTTGCATAAATGCTGTTTAGCGGATAAAGGGAGGAATGAAGCTCTTTATACTTTTTTGAAGATTGAAAGGTGAAGGAATTGATAACTATATACATTGTTGATATATCTACTCCAATTTATATCGCTAGTATTGGATGTTTTGATAGGTTTTGCTCAATTTATGATACATAGTACAGTTGTTTTACGCCGATTGTGAAACGTGAGGCCGCGGGTTCGATGCCCGATAGAAACAAATATTTGTGTGACCCACAGGTATAAGTTTAGGCTCTGGGTGTCTATAAGACCGAAAAGTATCTTGTAGTTTCTAATACTTACCACACAAGACTCGTTCTTAGTGTAAGGTCTATGTATGTGACGGTTGGGTGTATTTATTAATTTATTTATACAGGCAGTATCAATTTCAAGCGCATATAGAGAGAAAATTAAGTTTTCCCGAATCAAAATTGCAATAACGAAATTATTTATAAGCCAAGTCACATCAAGTTACAGCTCTATCAGTCCCTCGAACATCACAAATAAATTTGATATTCCTCTCACATCGGCCAAATCAATCTATACTTATCCTTTTCCCGTTCTATTATGATATTCATATCTCGGTGAACTTCGACAAATATCCGGGATCGCATCCCGGGAAACTACCCGGGAAAATCATTCACAAACAAATCGCTTCGGATATTGATGCAATACCAATTGAGAAAAGTGTTCTATACGTACTGGAATGTTTAAGGTATAAGGGAAATTTAGTGTTTCTATAGGGTTCGGATTTCCATTTATTTTGGAGATTTTGACCAATTATGACTCTTTCAGAAGAATTGTCGATTTTGAGGGTGGTAGCAGTTATATTATAGACCAAGAGCCCGTGGCGGCCAGACCTTCGTAATTTTATAAAAGCCGAAACTTTGTGTGCGCATGCCTCTGACATAGGCATCACACAATCAGCTATAATGAAGTTCCGATCGTGGTTGCTTTGGAAGTTATGAGCTTCAATATTTCTGGCAATATGAAAGAACCATCCAAAGTGTCTGAATACTAAGGAAATATTTGTTTATAGTTGCATTAATAACATATATAAAATTCAGATTTTATACTATAACGCTGACAAAATTACATTATGTTAAACTTTGAAGATTGCGTGAAATTTAATAACATGTAATTTTGTCGCCGTTATCGTATAAAACCTGAATTTTATATATGTTATGAAAGCAACTATAAACAAATATTTCCTTGGTATTCAGACACTTTTGATGGTTCTTTCAACTTGCCAGAAACATTAAAGCTCATAACTTCCAAAGTAACTACGATCGGAACTTCATAATAGCTGATTGTGTGATGCCTATGTCAGAGGCATGCGTACACAAACTTTCAGCTTTTATAAAATTTCAAAGGTCTGGCGGCCACGGGCTCTTGATCTGTTATCATTATTTTCAATATCTATTTTATCCCTACACAAAAAAGTAGATTTCATCGGGGGGCAAATATCTTCGCACCGATACTAAATTTAATAGTAAAATGGTCATTCTCCTTTACAGATCATCGGAAGAGATCCTTACAATTGTCCGTTTTTCGAAACAATTAGGAACAAAATTTCTGGAATTTGTATCAGCCCATATACGTCCTACTGCAAAGCACAGGCCTCCTCTACAATCGAGAATACGATTGAAAGGGCTTAGGCCATATAGGCCAAAGGTTGCCTGGAAGAGATTGCCTAGTGCAATAAGGCCGCCGATTGTACTTATTTTTAATATTATTTTTAATTTCTGTTATTGTATTTGTTTTTTTCTGGTGTACAATAAAGTTTATAAATAAATAAATAAAATAAAATAAATAAATAAATAGTCCACCACGCTCATGCTATGGACCTAAAATTGCGTACAGAATTATCTACACACAGAAAATTAAATTAAAGACGCTACCGATCACATGTCTATTAATAAATAATTGAGATAGTAATATATGAATACTAATAAAAATTCGGCGATGCCTCATGAATATAAATGTAACTTACTGCGTAGTTCTAGTTTTTTCACGTTAGTCTAGAAGTTTCGCTGTGTGTTACGTACCTGAAAATAAAAGACAATATATTTAGTTATTTGTTGTAAGGCAGTACATCTACAGAACTTAACATTTAGCTCAAACCTTCATTGTTAGTGAAAGTCACGTTTTTAATCAATAAGTTTACATTATTAGGGATTTGGATCTTATATATAGTTTTTGAGCAAAAATAGCTTAAGGAATCGGTCTCTTTCAACCAGTTGTAAATAGCACAACAAAGTCCTGACCCTATAGTAAGAAATAACGTTATAGCTATCAGAAACCACGAGGATCATTTAAACCCACAATTTCTAGACTCGATACAATTCACAAATAGTCAATTGATTCAAAAAATATTTGTCGCAGTAATCATAGAAAAAGTTAATTCACATCTTTGTTAGTAAGACAATTATAAATTTACAATGCATTATATGTACAAATTGTAATTACATTTGCGAAGTAGATAGTAAAATTTCGTTCTAATTTTACAAAGTGCACAAATGTTGTGAAATGTAGAAGTGTAAAAAATTTAAATGTCCAAGTGACCTCTACGATCAACTACTTGTTATCACGAGATATCCACACGAAAGGTCAGGCTAGATTTTAGAAACTAGAAATAATTACATTTAGACGTTTTAGGTAATAGCTGTACATTTAGTATGGATATTTTTATGCTCATGCTTTTTACTGGCGGAGTGACTGGGGATTAGTAAAAAGGTAACTGACCATTTAATTTTAAAAAAATGCATTGAATGCTTACTAAAATAAGTATAATATACTTCGCTTTTTACGTATTATATTTCGTATACTTTATTTAAAAAATGTAAACAATTAAATTGTTCTAAAATATTTCAATGGACTCGTACAAATCTCTTTTTGATTGAACCCCGTATTCGCTCTACCCATCCAAATTTCAAAATGGCCGCCCGTCACCCCTTTAGCAAATATCATAGCAAAATTATAATTCGCTTTCCAAATGCACTGCACGTTGATTATTACATTGAAACCTGTTCCACTGAACTGTGTCAGCGAAACAAACATCATGGTTTCTTTAAGGTCACAGCTCAGACGTGCGTGAGACGCGACCATTCTACATAGACCCCCGCATTTCAATTCAAATCGCCCCCTGCGGATCGATTAATTGGCGGCTAGAGGGGCAGGGCGTGTCGAGTTACGCTGGACGTTTTTGTAACAGTGACTCAGTGATGAGTCAACTCGCGTTCGTTTGGGAAGTTCCTGGCGTTTGTATTCAGCGGAGTGTTTTAAATGATCTATTAGATGTTCCATTTCTCTACGTTTATAGGCATAGCAACTGAATACAACATTAGTACTATGAGTCAAAGAACTAACGCCCAAGTGTGAAGGAGACAGTGCGAAACTGCGGCCAATAATGTATGCCACTGTAATGACGGAACAACCGCTTTATCTCCAGTGTATAATTTAATGATTTTTTTCTAGAACTTTTACTTTAACAAAGGTATGACTGTGGCATTGAAACTAACTTTTGTAACGTGGTAAATCGAGAAAAGCGTAATCGATCGATTGCTGTAATCTATTTTATTTATTTATTTCTTATACTTTATTGTACTACACAAAATAAAAAAAAATACACAACAAAAATCTTAACCTATATTTACCGATTCATGAGTTTCAATTTAAAAAAAGATATATCATGAGTTATCTTTTTTTAAATTGAACACGTGATCTAATTGTGGACATTATCGAGACTTTCCTATTCAAGAAATTGGGTTCGATTTTCAAAATGTTTTTTTTTTGCAAATTCCTCGAAGCTAAAATGACTTAAGTCATGTTCAGTATTATCAACACTAATACCTAGTAAATAAGATGCATATTATAAAACATTGATAATATTTGCATGAACTTTTATGAGTTGCACAATCGGCAACGCTTACACAACTGACAACCGACAAACAATTGTTCAGTCTTCTGAGCTCACTTAAACATATATTTTGCTAAAATTCACAAATCTATGCTAATTTATGCGCCGCAAAACATGTTCTGAGAATCTTTATAAGGTCGAATATTGTATAATGCAGTTAATGTTGACGCCATTTCCGTTCGAGTTATATTTAGTGTTGTGATAGAGCCTCTTTTGTAAATATTGATGTCTTGATCTCAATGACAAGTGGGACAGTTCATTGAAAATGTTCCAATGGCTAAAGTGTAACGATCTATTAAGGCCCAGTTGCACTAAACTAACTTTAACGAAAATTTTAATTTTTACAATATCATTTTCCCCCTTTTTTTTAGTGGAATGCCAAACATTGCTTTGTAATTCGTCGTATCGCGTACAATCAGGCGAATGGCACGATATTCACGCCATTCATCAAAAATAAAAAAATCTAGATCTTTTTCTAAGATTTTGAAAATAGAATTGAAGAATTTGAAAATAGACCAATCAGACCTCAGTTTTACCGACACGCCCACATGATCACTCATTTTGATTGATCAATTTCTGATCCTTAGACACTGTTCGATTGCTTATTAACAAAAGCATTCACCTTCAAGTATTGCATAATTACTCGTAAACTGAAATTTCACCGGTGCAATGTTCGGTCGGTCGAGCTAATATTACGAAATTCACTTTTTACCGCGCTGTACGAACGCGTTTGGACATATTTTTTTTGCCGACATATATTCATTACTGTAATTTGTTAATGCTTAGATTTGCTATCGATCGTATTGTTATTATTCTTCGCGTCACGCAAAAATCACTTTTTTTTAATGTACACTAATTTTGTTGCATATCAACGTCTGCATCTTGGCATTGGAATCCCAAGTTCTTAAGTTGAGTAATGGATTTGTATGTTAAGTATTTCAACTCAGTAAAATGAAAGCTGTATATATATATATCTTTGATGCTGATGACATTCGGCTACCTATGCATTTATGGTGCCAAAATTTAACTCTTATCATGATGAGCCATAGTTTGTATTATGGAGAAACACCACTCAATGCATTTTAAAATTAATTACAATAACAAATTAAAAAATAATAGTAAATACACCCAACAGTCACATACATTGCCCTGACCCCTCACTAAGATCGAGTCTTGTGTTGTGGGTATCAGGAACTACGAGAGACTTTTCGGTCTCACAAACACCCGAAACAGATGTCTGTTGTCCACACAAACATTTCTCTCGGTGCGGGGATCGAACCCGCGGTCTCTCGTTTCACAGGCGACGTCTAACCAACCACGCCTACGTTGAATTTAATTATTGAATAACTTGAACGATAAATGATGAAATAAACAGTTTTTGTACGCTTTCCACTTTCATAAGATGGAGTTATGATGACATTATATTATCTTGTTACAGTACTGTGTAATAGTTTTTTCTCTGAACAATCAAACGGGCTTGGCTACACTTTCTCCACGATCGGTTTAGTTGCCACTTTCTTTTGCTATTATGATTTATCCCTTAGATATCGAGGCGTGGAAATGTCGGTTATTCAATTAAACTTAGCTAAAAGATATTTTACAGTACCTGCTATCACAATTTTTATTATCTTAATTCATAGCTTGTTTGTGAAACGATAATTGAAATGAAATAAAATGAAAATACTTTAAAGAATCTTTATAATGTTATACATTATTTACATTCAGTCACTTTTTTCTACCATAAAAGGCGGTTTTTGCCAGAGAAGAACGGGCAGGAAACCCTAGCGTTGCTCTTTTCAAAACAAGTTCATAATACTAAGAGGAGATTCTCAATTCGTGTGAATCATTTAATTTTTAATATTTTTAATGTATTACTCGAATTACTCGAAGACACATGAACTATTTTGGAAAAATCTTTTGTTGTGTTTCAGGATATACTTTATAATTAGTCCTACAAAAAAGGTGTAAATATTGTCGGATCTAGAGAGTAGAACTCATAAAAAATAAGTATGGTTCTTTTTGTAATAAAGTATTCATGAATAAAAAAGAGGAGTTGGATACAAATAATTGTCCACTTCCCTCCGCAGCAAAGTAGTTAAGATCAAACGATTGTATGGTAGCCCACGTGGTCAAGTCAATGTTCGCTTGATCATGTTTTTTTCCGGCAAATAGTTGAGTTCCATTCAACGCTGACCTTGTGCCGGCATAATGAGTTAATGACGCTGCACTTCACGCCGTGTCACAATCGAACAGACAAATTAAATAAAATCAATTATTATCAGTGTGTACCTTGTATTCACTATAAGCATTAGATTCGTATCTGTGTCTATAACGACTGCTAGCGTTTTTTTTTTTTTTCAATTAATGGCGTGACGAACATGACACCTTTCGCGATAATGATAAGCGACACGACCGCTCATAAACAGTAGCAAAACCAAACAACACCATGAATTACAAAGCAATGCTTCACATTCCACTGGGCTCGCCATCCTGAGACCTAAGATGTTAATTCTCAATATTTCCAGCAGTTACTCTGGCTAGAATGTCCTTTGATCCGAAACAAAATTGTGTTGCGGGAGAAATCCACGTAAATAAAAAGAACCTTCAAAATTACGTTGTAATAAAATAAAAAGTAATAAAATAAAACTTTTTTTTTCTCATTATACACCTTAGACTGCCCTTTCTCTCCCCTGTGTCTTATCTCCATCCAAAGGTTGCCTGGAAGAGATTGCCTAGTGCAATAAGGCCGCCGATTGTACTTATTTTTAATATTGTTTTAATTTCTGTAATTGTATATTTTTTTTCTGGTGTACAATAAAGTTTATAAATAAATAAATAAATAAAAAGAGAAACTTCAATGTTACAAAATACGAATGATCTGATTTACAACGTAAAAATATCTTAATACCATTCGTGGTAAAAATAGAAACTTTGTTCTTTCATTTCCATTTTCGGTCCAATTTAAAAGTTTCTCGGTGTAACTTTGTCATTTTTATGCAAATCAAGTTCGCGTTGCGAGATATTTGAATAGGATTTATGTTTTTTAATTTTATATTCCACTAACAAGGAATCGTACACAGCCTGCAAAGGCTAAAAACCAATATTGAATTGTGGTATATCGTAGATTTTGGGGTCATAGTTAATTACTCCTTGCCAAATTAAAACATTAATTCGCAAGAAGCAAATTAATTACTTCTCAGATGATGGTTTCTTAGATTTACGCGAATGTTATACATTTAAATAAAACTATTATTTACAGATTTCATCGCAGATTTCTCCGCTGTGTCCGCCCTGTGACCACGAAAGCTGTAAAGTAGTCGAGACATCGGCAAGTTAAAAATGTTAAAATTAAACCAAATCCGCAATAAAATTCGTAAATAATAGTTTTATTTTAATACTTTTCAGATGGCTAATAATGAAAGTTTAGCATCGGAAAGAAGCTGAATAGCCTCAAGCTACAAATTACGTTTACATTGCAGAATGTAACATGCAGAAGTTTATTTACTTAGGTATACAGCAATATTTTACAATTTCCGAATACGCCACATATATCCCTCCTGCAAAATTACTGCTTTCCACGACGTCAAACCAAAAATTATCCAGATATCTCATCTAGTACTTCGGAACCGCCACGTTTGATTACGAAGGACTGGCGCCCCAGACGTGGTCGATACCGTCTCCCTCTAATACTTTACTTTATTACTCCACCGACGCCGGATTTGGAAACATTCGGGGAAGCTGACTCAGATTGCTCAAATATTGGAGATTAGGAGGAGCTAACGTCGTATATATTGCGTTTAATATAGGAACCATGTGTTGGGAAAGGGTTCGATAGAAACAAGTTTTAGAAGATATACGAATTAAAACAAAAGATAGTTAAGACTACAAAGGGAGAACGCACGGTATACAACGATCTGGTAAAGTTTTCGAGAAGTCTCTGGATGAAGACCACTTTTTAGTATTACAAATCCATTAGAAATATCTGTGTTGATAACTGCTAATAATTTAATATTTGATTTTGATAGTTTTATTTTTGAAGAAGATTTTAAAAGAAAAAAAACTGAATTCGATTTACCTTACGGATAGGTTTTTGTGGATTTACGATAATAACTATTAAAGCAATGGCATTATTTCATTGTTTTAATAATAACTATAGAAAAATTAACCGACATTGGACAAGAATATATCCAACTACATGTTTTATCAAAATAAGAGACAAGACACCTCAACTTAAATTTGCGAAATAATAATCATAAACGACAAAACGCAAGCAAATAACGCAAGAACGTATACAATTCTAGGAAATTAGTGTTACATTGAATTACAAGTGCAATGGACGCATAACCCGCCGGTTGGTCACTAGTCATAACAGTCTGTACAGTATTACTCCACAACTAAAAATACCAAGCGATTTCAAAGCTTAGATTTCGTGATTCAAAGATGACATATTCAGAATCAAAGAAGGTCGATCTGAAGAACCTAATATTTGTTTAGATGATGTTATACTTTGTTTATATAATGTATATTACATTCTGAGAATGCCGAATGACTGACACTTGTATTGAATTTAATTTTTATCTCGATAGAGTAGCGGCTATCAAGAAATCATGATCACATACCGATGAACTTTAATTACTAGGCTAGACAAATCAAATGGACAATGATTGATTCCGAAACTTGATTCATTTGAATGAGTTGCTATAACCATTTTGTTATCGTGTTGACAATAATTATCGGTAGTATTGCGAATATGGGTCCCTGTGGAAAAATTTAATCCCACTAAAAATATTTCCTAGCTATGACTTAAATGTAACATTATTCCCTATTTAATATACATAAAAGTATCGACTTGCATAAGTACTCGTTAAAACTAACAATATTTTTCTAGCCTTGAACCATAAATCAATTGATCACAGCTAATAACATGAAAAAGTTTCCGTCCATCGACCTTGGTTTAGTCTGTCAGCCAATAGCTATGGCCGAATTTAGCACGTGCTCAACCATTTACAACCTTATATGAACCATGAACGACGACACTGGGAATGGGAATGCGGTAGACCCATATGTATCTTCCACGCTATAAAGATCTATTTACTGATTTCAAAAGGAAGACTATACCTTTCGATTGTATGTCTATTTCTTTAGTGCGTTCGGTAGCCGTAACAAAATACACCAGTCCAAATATGTCCCACTGAAGGGAATGGTGCTCTGTAACAATCATCAATTCGATTGAGAGTGGTTAAGCTTCAACTGTTTCATAAATTTTGTGCCCAAAGTAATAATTGTGGCAGTAATATAGATTTTATTAAAATACGCCAGCTGAATTTTAAGTTACCTTTTTTAAAATATCAAACTTCACTTCCAATATGGATGGTTCCAAATATGTTCTCAGTCATCAATGATAATTCACTCATTGCATACTTTACAAGATTATTCATCTAAATACTAAGCTCTATGTTCCATTTCGTATCCTTCGTGTCTGTTGGCGACATTCCAAGATCTTTCGCCATCAATCACTTCAGCTCTATTCATTCCTTTATTTGCAGTTTTATCATGTCCATAAATTTTGAGTGTACCGTTAAAAATATCTAGACCTTGGGTTTTATTTACCTTATATAACTATGACGTCAACCAGACATGTACTATAAATCTAATTAGATTTAAGTATGTAAGGATTTCAATGTCAAAGACTTTGGAAATGTAAAGGGATTTACTACCTTCAATTAGATTTATGTAAAACTAACAAAGGAGTTTTTGAGACATCGTGGCATTTTAAAAACTGTGAGTGTGATTTTTTTTTTAATAGTGGAGTAAACCAGCGTTGAACAGAGAGTGGAAGACCTTTAGTCCATGACGCCTTTACCGAGCGCACTCACTATTATCAAGTGGGTTACTTTTCAGACCTATAACTATATATAACTGAAAAATATAAATATTTATTTCTTTAATATCTTCAACTACCTCAAAAAAAAACAGTTCACGATAATATAACCTGATATTATCTTGAAACATCATAATCAAAACCACGCCACGAAATCTCATTGACCTCAAAACTACGAAAGTAATAATCACAAATGCATTCATAGATTACAGATATACGAGTCAAATAACATTTCCGCAAGATCCGATTAAGAATATAAATGAGAAGAAATAAAATTTGCAATTATACGCATTAAAACCGGTGGTATATCGTTAGTCGTAGAATACATTCGCTCGGACCCATTACGCGAGTTTTAAGCGCGCTGTGTAAATATTTTTGTACGGATGTGATGTTTTACGATTTTTTACAATACACGGCTGGGTTTATAGGTGAATGTTAAAACTTTGAAGGTCATGGACAATCTTGGTAACAAGCAATTTCATAATTACTATTTTTGACAACAGATTCAAATCTACAAAATGCTTTTAAGTCATCTGATTTGATAGAAATGACTTCATAATTGTATTTTTTTCTAATAACTGTGTACTCGTATAACATTTATTTTTAATGTTCTTATCAGATTGTTCTAAATTAAGTTTAGAATTTAATTTCCTATTCTGGATATTCACTTTACGACCGGATATTTAATGGAGGATCTTCATATGATCAGGATGAAATTTACTTCCTGTGTCATCACACAACGGAAATAGAGGCGAAATGTAGTTCCTAAGTATCTCTGCACCTGTATTTAGATAAAAATAATGTTATTATACGCATACATGGAGAATCAATATCCGATGACTTAATAACCTTTAACATTGCAAAGTAGGTCGAATGCTCTCGAATAATGTCACAGTTATTTCTGTGCTCTTTTAATCCGAGGAACATAAACAGACACCTCTGTATATAAATACATCCAACAGTCAACACATAGTCCTGACACACATTAAGAAACAAGTTTTGTATCATGGTTATCAGAAACTATGACTTTTCGGTCTCAAAATATTCAGACTTAAAACAAATTTACGGGCCGCACAAAGGTTTTACAGCCAGTATCTAAACAACTGCAGGAGAGGCTGTTAATTCTCCGAATAATGTCACGAAGTAGGTCTAATGTCCTTATGTCAATTCTTTCGGGCCTCTTTTAATCCGAGGTTTATAAATATACAAGCGCATAGTATGCACAAGTAGCAGTGTGTAAAGTTAAACTGTATAACAGTCTGCCTCGTAAAAATGTGCAAAACTCGCCGCTTGCGTCACTGTTCGTGAACCGCTATGGTGCGAGGCATAAGAGACTTTATTGCACCAAAAATATTTGTGATAATTTCTGAACGATATGCCTTGATTTGTAATCTTATCTTTAGGAATAAATTCGGGTGAAAGTAGCTCAAAATAAGGAGCTATAAGGAATGAAGCTGGAAATTCAAGTCGAAATAATTTGGAAAATAGGTAATCAACAGCATATGTGCCCAGTAATTGTATAATTTTTAAACTGATAGCTATATGCATTTAGCTCGGGCCATCGTCTTATTTCCAAAATTACAAAATGTTCAAACATTTCCTGTTCAAAATCAAAATCTAGATTTATGTTTACATGTTTGGTGCTATTTTAATAACTCTCCGATCTCTCGTGTCCTGGCGAGTGACACTCGTTATGAATCACAGTGAATTTAAGCACCGAGCGAGCTCAAGACCAAGCCATGGCGGAGCGATGTTCCGCGGACACTGACTAAATCATTTAACTACATCGACACTTCTCGATCTTACTCGAAATTTGGAATATAATGTTTGTGGGGTCCACAAATACTTGATTCTGGTTTGGATGTTGATGAGATTGAAAAGTCTCTCCTAGTTTCTGATACCCACGAAACTAGACTGTATCTAAGTGTTAGATTTATAAGGGCTCTGTGGATAGGCAGGTGCAGAAGTGGACTGATGATGATGATAATAATGTGACTCGTCAGGTGTATTTAATGCAATAAATAGGTCTTCAACACTGATTATATTAGCATCTAAATTGTGCATTTTGACAATGTAAGCTTCTTTATTTAGATTTACTAATATTAAGCGTAGCGTTTGTTTATTCATACATTTTATTACGTACTGATAAAGTTTTCAATTTTGTTAAATTTGATACATTAAAAAATGTTGTTTGTTTCTGTAATTATAATATAAAATATTATATGTAAATGACAATAAAGTAATCACCACTGAAAACATTTAAAATAAAATCGCATGATCTGTTTCAAGCATCGCAAGAGCAAAAAACCAACACTCAACTGTCTGACCTTCCAGTCCATATGATTAATTCGGTCATTTAAAACTTGACCTATATTCAACATGTCTCCAGGCAGGCTCAGAGCACAAATGATCCTCTTTAAACGTTTTGAAAAAGAAAGCAAGTGAAATAAGTGGATGCACGCGACGACGACCTTCAGATAGCGGTGTTTGTACGACGATGAGATCACCACGAGGCCGCCGGCAAATAAAACACTCGCCGAACTCGCTGCAATTAAATCAAAATCATTGCAGTCTGCAGACGCGAGGCTTGGAACAACTGATCGACGTTTAGTGTTGAGAATAAATAGTAATTATACAAACAATAGTATCTCGAGTTAAATTCAATAAAATAGTAATAACTTATGAGGTTATTAAAACTCTAGCAAAGGAGATAAAAGGCAAAGCCAAAATGATGGTACTAGAAGTATAAAAAAATATAGCACTTTTATATACAACTAGATTCCGCCTAAGTGTTTTGAAATTCATCCTCATTCACAGATGGATAGGGAACAAAATTAAAGTTTGCAATTTTGCAAAGTTTTACGTCTTCGTGATCCTTAGTTTTACACAAAATAAACCCAAACCAAGTGATGGTACACTTGCATAAGTCGCTTGTTTTATGCACCATCGTTTAAATGTTGATCTATCCCCACCGGGCACGTGGCCAGACAAACAACGAACCTCTCAATTCATAGCACCGAATATAATATTGGTGAATGTCAAATGTTTGTGAAACCAGACGGCACGACAGACACACCCACGCTCTAGCGGTGCAAACATTTCCACGGCTACGGTAACGAGGTGTTACTATAGAGGTCTAGTATACGGGATCTACAACTTCAATATAGCAATTTTCAATTTGATTAAGTTTAGGATGTTATTGGATGCAGCTTGTAAAGTTTCTAGGTTGTTTGTTTTTGCTCCGTCCATCAAGCTTTGTCTAGTCTTTAAATTTGATCAGAAAAATGTTTATGTGGATCCACCAGTTGAATATTGCAATTTTAAATATGATTAAGTTCAGGATCTTTTGGAACAGCATATAAAATCTTTGTGTTAGTTTCTTTATGCTCCTTCCATCAAGATTTGTTTAGTCTTTCTCAGCAAAATTATATGTGTAACTTTTGGTTCTATCAATTTCTCCCAATAATGTAAATCTGATTAACTTTTTTACTTTGAATGATATGTATTATCTTACATTATCTGTCCATTTTTACTTGGGACACCACATTTAGCAATTTCATAACAGCCCCAGTCACTAGCCAATTACATAACATTGATCCAGATTAAAATCAGCGTCTTTCATATCTCCTGCGTCATCAGGTCGTCAAACTGTCCTGCATTTCCCGACTCCTCAATAATTTCCGTGATAAGGTCCAAACCCGATAGCAACTATAGCCCTACATGGAACAGTTGAGTAACCAGCAGAACCGCTTGCCGGGTAACAACGTTACGCAACATACGCACCAACGGAAGTAATGTGCGGCCGAAACAAACTCATTCGCAACGACTCGAACCCGGAACCATACGCTGGCGACCTGCCAAGTACAACCGCTGCAGATTTTAGCATCTATCGTATTTACGAGCTGAACCGATCGGTTATATTTCGGTTGTTTACGATCAATGCACATTTGTCTATGTGACCTACTTATGTTGATTTAATACTAACTTTGTTTATACTTGCAGCTGCGCAAACTACTTCTAGAAGTTTCTAAATAATCTTAGTGTGTAACAGGTTTGTTGTTGCATTTGGTTTGGAGACTCCACAGCTGGTAATAGGATGGTACACCCTTTATAGCAGTGGTTCGAAACCGGTGGTCCAAAAACCTTGGCGGTCCTTGGAGCCATCCCTAAAGCCATTCTTGAATAAATTTATGCGTGCTTTATTTATGGATAAATATAATAAGCCATATTATTTACATACAGTTTATAATTATGCCAGTGCATCATCGCATTTTCGTTCTAGCACATGTAAAGCCTTTGACTTTCAATGCACTTATTATCAGATACTTGACATTAATTTTCCCATACCAGTACTTACAGCTTACAGGACGAAATTTCAAATTACTTTCTTAACATGCTCACGGTCGTAAATATCGAATAATTTTAATTCCACTGTCATGAGCAGAAAACTCGCAAACACCCTTCAACCCGCCAGCCTCCCCAGGTGCGTAAACCCACCCCTAATTTATGTGCCCCGTCTAATACCTTGTGAATTATTAGCGCCGCGCTGTCGTGTTTATAATTATGGGTTTAAAACCTCATTACATTGGCTTATTCCGTCTTGTGCTAATTCTTAGATTTTTTTAAGGAATGTATAACAATAATTTGGGATCATAATATTTGGATGATTTGAAGTGGCTAGATTTTAATTTGATTGGTTAAAACATCTGATGGTAAAAGCAATATTGTTTAGAAAGGATATGAATTGAGATTGGGTTAATCTTTTGGTAGTTGAATAAAAGCCGCTTCCTATAGTGCGATGTGGAGACCATAATATGTTCAGCAGTGGACCTCCAGTGGCTGAACAGAAAGAGAGAGAGAGAGAGAGAGATAAAGATGGAGAACCTCAGCGCACAACACAAATATGCCGACAACATTGAGTATAATACCTCAATGGCCGACAAGCTTGATTGATTCTTCAAACTAAGAAGGAGAAGCGAAGAAATCGGGTTTTGTAAAGAGATGCATCATTTGAACGATAAACCTTTCTTGTAAGATAGTATGTATGCATATTATTTTCAACAGTCATAATAATTGCCTACCACACCGATTCAATTCGACTGTATTTTGCCTTACCAGAAATTAAGTCGATGGTGTTTTTATCGACGAAGTTATAAAAAAAACTAAAGCCGTAATAACTACTGTGAACTACTGTTTCAAAAACAATTACTTTTTGTTGCTTAATTGTGTTGTAATTTGTTTTTATTTACTTTACATTATTTTGAAACCTCTTTAATCTTAGTTTTTTGATACTAATCATTTGGTAATTACAAGCTGTTCGTTTATTAGTTTTTATGTTTTCATCTATAAAAGTGGCTTTCCTATATTATTAGAGAAGTAAATATAATTTCCGTAAAGAGTAATTAACATATAACAACAAATATATTTCATATACGTGCTCGAGAATAATTTATAACGAGTATGAAATTTTTATCATTCGTAAATATTTGGCTATGCGTTCATGTATGTATGTGAAACATATCTTTCTTCAGGTATCCTCCAATATCTTTATTCACCCGGTTTGTAAAACGTAAGACCGCGTAATCGATTCACTGCATCGATACAAATATGTATGGGATCCCCAAGTCTCTCGTTGTTTTTAATACAACACAAGACATGTTATCTTAATTCAGGGTAGGACTACGTACATTATTGTAAGGTGTGTTTATAATTTAATTATTTTTATCGATGTAATAATTTTGTTTATTGCTTATGTCAGTTGTAATGTTATCAAGTTACCGATGGTAAGTGATCACTACCGCCTGTAAACAACTATGAAGCTCGAATTATGGATCTGTTGCCGGCCCATCAAATTGGAAGTTATAAGAAAAAGTATGGGAAGAGGTATTAAAACTGCTGTTATTTCCAAGGATCTATCATAGTATAAACCTAGACAAACCTAGCCTACCTTTGTGCACTATGAATATGTGACGTCATTCTGTTGTTATCGAATGGAAGCACTCATTCAATTAATACAACAAATACCATCCAATTACTATAGACTATTCATAGTCTCTTGGATCTAGTCACAAAACTTATGAGCGTGAGAACCTAGATTCTATTCTTGGGTTGAGCAATACCCATTAGTTGTTTTTCTATTGAAGTGAATCTGTATTCAGAAATCATTACTTTCTTCTCTATATTGTAAGAAAATAACTCCTACATTACTGTAACTCTAAAGATGTTGAATTCCTTAGAAGATTGAGGAAGGAAAAGCAAAACAAAAAAATATGTATAGATTATATTAAGCCTTCATTTTTCAAGGAGCAGTAATCACAAATGTATGTCTACAATCTTCTATATTACTTATATACTTCTCATCAGAGGAATTGAAACACCTTGCAAGCTCATTTTTTATAAGGATTATATATGAGAAGTATGTTAGAACCAACAATGCATATATACAAGAATCAGACATTACACAATACTCCTAGAGAAGCAGCTAATAAATTCTACCAATAAAACAAGCGACTGTGAGATTTAAGACTCAGTCCAGACCGATTCGAGGAATGTATAAAAATGTTTCTCATAGTTATATTTAGCAATGCTTTTAACGCTGCATCGAGAAGTGACTATGGTCTACGTGCATACTAATGGAAATACTATTCTAGAATGTTTTTTTATTGTTATGAATGCCATTCGCCTGATGATAAGCGATACGACTGCTCATGCACAGTAGTAAAGAAAATAACACCAATTACAAAGCTATGCTAGGCATTCCACTGCGCTCGCCATCCTGAGACATAAGATGTTAAGTTTCGTTATTTCTAGTAGGTGTTCTGGCTACAATGTCCTTCAAACCGGAACACAAAAGTGCATTTACACTGCTGTTTAGAGGGCGAGATAATATATCATATATGAGAAACCTACCACCAGTAAATAGAATATCTTTGTACCCACAAATATTTGCCGTTCCCCGTCAGGGACTACACAATACATAACTATAAAATTGTAACATATTCAGATCCAATAAAGATATTGAGTAACGAGTTTAAGTTTTAAGCTTTAGTCACAGATTTCACAAATGTACATTATAACAATTTTTTTCTTATAAAACCTATTTGTTTTGTAATTGTTTATGAAGATATGCTCTTAAATAAATGTAAAAAAAGATGAATACTCTCGCTTATAAAAATTTGTTAAATTAAAAATTGGGTATTAAATATGTTTATATCACAAATATGGTATATTTTAGTATTGGAACACGTGTGACCGGATTCAGTGCGGTAGACCTTGACATCGGCAGGCAAAGGGCAATACACTATAACTCGCAACTTTTATATGCAGTTGCACTTACATAAGCATATTTGTATGTAAACTTAAGGTATGTATAATAGTTTTTAATAATAATGGGATGAATAGCATTCCTCGCTAGTCGCTGATTTCTATGATAAATGTATAAGTATTTTTGAATGGTGAAGGTATTTCGCATGAATTATAACTTCGAATTATTTCGGTGTGATAGAGTACCATTTGGTAACATTAAAATTTGTCCAAAATATTCGTGCCCCAAAGAAGTACATAATAATATGCAAAAACTTAAAATATTACAGACATCGTATATTGTTCAAAATTTGTATTTTACACTAACCAAATCTTTGCATACATCTTGTAAAAAACGATTATACAAAATCATTCAACAGCGTACAATATTCCTGCCAAATTGAGGACATGACTGTCACAATATTTGCTGGCCATCATGCCATGCACAAACACACATAAGGCCATATACACACGCAAATTTGCTTTGACAAGTGTTTGTGATTTTGGCCGTTGAATCACATCAATTACACTTTATAATGTGTTTGAATTCCAAAAAATAGGATTTAGCAATCAAATAACTAAAATTGCGTTTTATTTTATGACAAGTCGCAATTGAGACATGTTTTGGTATCCATCTACGTAATAAAAGATCAATCTTCATCTAAAAACTATAGCTTAACACCTCTTTAATTGAGAAAAGTTATGTCTAAGCCCAGTTCCCCGACTTAGAAAATTCGTTCACTCCAAATCTTATGAAATTTCCAGATATTTTGGTATCTGTCTGATGGTTTCTTCTTCATTAAAGTTCTTGAGAATTAATTACGAAGCCTTGCAAAAATTCTTACTTTAAAAAGTCAGACGAAGTTTAAGATAGAACGTGCCAAAAGTATTTTTAAATTTCCTTTTTCTTAAGAGAGTTAATTATTAAGTAATGTTTAATCCAAAAGAATCTAACGAAAATCTTAAAAGCTAAATCTATTTTTTTCTGTAGCTTCTGTGCGGTTTTTTAGATTATAAATAAAAAAACTACAATATAAAAACTGGTGCTATTACCCGGAGCAAGGTTAAACAAGAAAAATAAAATAATAAATGTGAAGTTGGAAAGCGGATTTCGGCCGGAACAAAACTAAATATTACATAAAAAGGAATAAGAACAAAAACCTAGCAACCCAGACTAAGTTAAAATACGAATAAATTTATATATTTATATATACAACCGTTTCAACATTTCATATTTTATTTTGCAATACTTCATAAATTTTATTTTACTACCATTTTTTTCATGGTTACTTTTTACAACTTAGCTTTTGGTCGGGCGAAAATGTAAACTAAATTAAGCTGCGTTATGTAAACCAACCAAGTTAAACCGATTTCAAATCTAAGGATAAAACATAGATGTAAAAATGAGGATAGATTTAAATTAAAACTACATCATTTACGACTTTAAAAAGGAAAAAGAATTCCATATTATTATCCCTTAATATTTTAATGAGCTAAGTAGCCTTGAGTAAAAATATGAGTATATGTATAAAAGTATAACACGCCTGCCTGAGTTTGTGTCCTATTCCACCAAGCTAGTATCATGTGTGTGTAGGCAAATCACTGCCATGATTATTCTCTACCCAGAATTCAATCTGGATATTAAGATTTGGAATTCAACCTGGATTTAATGAATTTAGAACCTCAATCTGGATCAGAAGCGAAGTTAAGGTATGGTTCGGTTGGGCGGTCATGGCACCAGGAAATAAGCAACGATTTGAACCTAGGTTTTTAATTTGTTTGTTTGTGATTGACAGAAAGTTGCCGTAGATATGTTTCGTAAGGCAGTCCAGTGCTCAAATGACCACCACTCCAAGAATAAAAAAATATCATCCTAACATTTGAGCTAAATCTGCACTCTAGAATCTAGATGCTTGGATTTAAAAATAGGTAACCCAGCAAGCCCATAGTGCTCAAACTAACACCACTCCAAAAATACAAAAAACATCATTCTACCAATTAAGCTAACTCTACACTCTTAACTCTCGAATCTAGATGTTTTAAAAAAAAATGGCAACTCATTAAGCTCAAAGTGCACAAACCAACACTACTCAAAAATTAATAAAAAATCATTCTAACAAGCTAACGCTGTGCCCCAAGCAGTAACATTTGGCTCTATAGTATAGTAATCGTAATAGTAAAATTTTGTATGGGAATTTGAACAGCGCCATTGTGAGCGTATTTGGAACTAAATTATGGCAGCGGGAAACGTTTACGACACTATAGTATGGTAATCGTATAGTCTAGCGATAGTTTTACTATACAAATGTATGAAAAGTGGTAGCACGAATAATTTTTGACGTATAGTATCGTTGTAGTAATAGTATAGTAATCGTTGTCACGATACTATTACCATACGATACTTCAAAATGTTCCTGCTTGGGGTAATAATAATTGGGGTACTGAACTATAGAAGTCTAGATGCTATGATATAAAAATAAACTATTCACTGCCGCGACTAGATCATGAAATTTAACAAAATCAGATATGACAATGACGTATATTTTATAAATAGCGGGGCGACAGGGCACCTGATACAACCTGTTTTAAATGAATACTAATTTAGCAGACTGCAGTAGAAACAAAAAATAAAGATTTATTGTAATAAAAGGAAATTGAACAGTTATTTCCTGATTTGTAGAACTAATTCATTTAATTGAACGAATTTATGGGTTTACGAAATGTATTAAATAATATGTATGATTAAAAGGATATCAATTTAAAATTTTGCCCCATTGTGTGCTACGAACCTTTCATCGCAGCAGAATCCTTCTAGAAATATTATCTGCCTAAAACAGAAAAAAATATGTTCTTGCTAATACCTATTCCTTAGACTATATTTACATCAAATATAGTGCAGAAGTTCCAAAATTAAAACGCTATCTTTGATTAAAAATATTCTCCGACTAAGCCATTAATTCACTTGTCATCTTAAAGGTCAAGACCGATAAAAATACTTCCTGCTATTATTATCTCAAAGACATTAAGAAAAAAATGAGGAGTATATGATTATATATTTTTTGAAAACCTGCTTCCCATAGGAATAATCGTAGCTAATCTATTACCAAAATGCTTTTTACAACACCACAAAGCAACTACAATAAGTGACTTATTTTTTTAAAGTCTATATTATGAAAATGAAAGTACTTTATTGAATCTTTTAAATGTTAATTTTGATTCAGTCACATTTTACTGTCTACCACCCGGTTCACAAGGCTATTTTCGCCAGAAAAGAACGGGCACGAAACTCTAGCATTGCTTTTTTCAAATCAAGTACGCAATACAGTAATTATACAGGAGTCGCAGCTTAGTTGAATTCAGAGCAGTAAATAAATATATTTTCATAATTTATTACCTTTATTAAATAATGCAATCTCGAAAGTTGAAGATCGTGTGTACTGATGCCTTTGACCTCAAGTCAAACTGGACAAAAACTAGCCCGCCTTGACTCAACAAGACGAAAAAAAATAAACAAACTCATATCACACAGACACGACCACATAATAACATTATGTCTCGTCGTATCAGATACGTTGCACTTTTTGGCAACAAAACTACTGAAAGCTCCAAACATACATGAGTTCAATGGCAGGATCTCTCTTTCTAGGCTCGATTATATACTTTTCATATACTCAATATCTTTTACCATCTTTTATCTTTGAGGTTTATTTTTGTAGGCACAGCGAATTGACTACAATAAATGTGATGCTGTTCGTTCAGTATCCGTATCAGTTACTTGGTTTGATACATACTTCCAAAGTAATTATGCCGATCTGATCCAAACCGGGTACACAAGATGTCCCCAAAACAACCACGCTCAAAATAAAACGCTTGTATGTCGCTTTATGGCTTTCTGGACAAATAGAAATATCTTACAAGCAAAATATACCTCCTTAAAGTGCAGATTTCGTTCCCAGCAATAACATATATCCCAATATAGCCCTGTTACCAAGCCTCACATATCAGAGGAAGTCGATCTCATTACATACGATTGCAACCAATAAGGCCGACACGAAATCTGCCTAATTTATAACGCCCACCGCCCGGCGACGACCCGGTGAATTAAGCACAGAAATATGGCTCACTTCCTTACAATGCGCAATTTCTCTCAAATTACATCATGGAGAAATCACTTGGAGTATTATTTTATTAATGATATTAATATTAAAACAACAGCCATTCTGAAGCCCTAAAATATCAATGGATGTGTAGAATTCTGAATTTTGCATGAACTGAATGGGTACTAAAATTTTCTTTAATTATAGGCCTAACCCATGTGCAATAATTATCCAAGTCTTAATGAATTCAGAGAAAAAAATCACCTTAAGATTCGCGAGTAAAGTCAAAAATTAGAACAGATTTCTTATATAACATAATCCGATTGACTATACCATACCTATTTGAATGAGTATTCTTATAAATTGTTTATTATATGTACAGATCAAAATTGTAAAAGACCATACCTACCAATCAATTCTAGGCTACTCAAACAAAAGCGCTCTAAGCGTTAACATTCCAAACTGCGATTCTCAGATAAGCGCTCTGAGCGAAATCCATTTACTAGATTGAAATTTAGCCTGTTATAGTCTGGCAAACGAAGCCTAACTACGTCTAGAATCCGTCGATAATCTAAATTTATAATACCAGCGCCGAATTTCTAGGAAACCCTACAAATGTACTAATTGGATTGGGTCCCTCCGGCCCCGTTATGTTTAGGGGTCGTTTGACATTTTGTGGGGAACGTTAACCGTTTAATGTATTTACACCATAAATAATTATGATGCCCATGTCGCATAGGGCAGGTATTATGGATCTCAACGTGACTCGATCCTGAAAACGGGTATTTTTTATTTTATGTTATTGCTATGAATGGCGAGACGAGCATGCTGTTCACTTGATGGTAAGCGATACGACCACTCATAAACAGTGGCAAAATGAAACAATATTTTTTAATTATTAAATAATTAATAATTGCAAAGCAATGCTTGGCATTCCACTGCGCTCGCCATCCTGAGACATAAGATGTTAAGACTCAATATGTCCAGTAGTATTATGGATCTTGACGTAACGGATCCTTACATGGCACTTTGGACAATCACTTCATGGTTTACGATTCAAGGTACTTTGGACCTGACCAATGTATTAATTATCATGTGATTGGATGTCTGATAAGATCAATCCCCTACTGATTCTACTGTCAACATTCGCCAAATATACTTATATAGTTGGCCTTTTTTCATGACCCCTCTGCGAGGTCATAACATTCCTTTCTTACTCCTCATTTCAAAATTTCCTATGATACCAACTCACATAAAAATTAAAATATAAAAAACTGACTAGAGAAGCAAAATCTTCATTTGATGACATTAGATACTCATTAATTATTTATTGAGCTAGAAAATAAAATTTTGTGACAGTTATTTTTACGTCTTACTTTATTGATTATAATATCATTTCTAGACTGTTTTATTATTTATCTGATCTGTTTTAGTAAAATTATATTTTAATTTGTTATAATTTGCATACAGCATTTAGAAATTGTGACATCTTATGCAATAAATATTGAACTTACGAAATTGAAATTCTTATGAACATACACCATTTTTTTATGTATAAAAATATACGTAGCGAATAAATAATGGTCTTTAACTAAAACTATAGTTTTGCCATCAACTTAACGTGCTAAAAATAGAATATGCAGAAACAAAGTCCGCGAGTAAAGGCTAGTTAGCGTCCCCCAGCCGGTGATGTCAGTGGCCCGCGCTTCCAATCTCCTAACCTTATAAACACTTGTCGGTCTTCCCGGCCACCTTCCGGCTATAAACAGTGAGCCACACACAACATGACACACAATACACTGAACACACACATTTATGAGTAAATTTATTTTGACGTACCGTGTTTGTTGTGCGTGTATATCACATTTGTGTTCCAAATTCAAATAATTTTGGATATGGAATAATTTATTTTCGAATTATGCGTTTATTTATATTGCATAATGACGTAAAGATGCTAGACATATTTAAATATAGGTGTTAAAATAAGTAATTCAAAGTCAAGCAAATTTATTAAAGAAAATTATCACGCTAACGATGCTACTCTATAATATTCACAATTGAAGTTTAAATCCTGCATTTTACCCTCTTGAGCACAGAGGGCGTCACACACAACCGCTCGCAGACTTGTCAAGCAATTTGCATAAATTAAACAAAGTAGTACCTATGAAGCGTTCTGGATACAGCCGAATGACGATCACTTAATTATCTTTTTGTCTCACTATCTGTGCATCAAAGCTGTCGAGGTCCACATACTTCGCGTCTTCAAACACGCTACCGTATGGAAAGGGGGAAATCTAACATTTATAACAACTAGCAAATAATATCTGATATTATTTAAAATCATCCATGTAGAAAATAAAGATAAAATATTCATTTATAAATCTTAGGTTTTGAGTTATACGATGACGAAATAATTTATTTATATTTGAATATCGAACGCGTTTGTATATCTCCGCGTGTTTTTCGCGTACGAATAATTTATGAAACATCATGAGTGAAATAAACACATCGTTTCATTGTTAATTATTACCTGCTTTATTGCGGATATTAATGAATAATAAAGAGTCATTTATTAAATGTTCTCGATAGGTGTAATAAATTTTTATTAACCACGCAGTTTTGGGAGTTAAAGTAAAGATAGCTTCGATCGTTTCATGCTGGAGCAATAAATCGCAATATCTGACCTTCAAAGTATGTGCGACTTGCAATCGATGTCCGCGGGTTGTTTGCGATGTAATATTTTTAAATTTCTGACTTCATCGACATTATTCGCGCCGGCTGTGCGACGTGCGGAATGCGAACTAGATTCTCATTATTTTTACACGTATTCTGACTGATTCATGAGATGTTTCAAGTCTATAATTTGTTTGCCTTGTTAGCGTAGACTGAATAAGGAGAGTGAAATTTGAGGTAATACGTTCAAATCTTAATTCAAGCAATAACTAATACACATTAAGAAATATGCTTGCAAAAAAGGATTAAATTATTCAAGATATTCTTTTTCCTTTTCTTATATCCTAAGGTTTTATTATTTATTACTTATTGTAAGAAATCGCGAAGATCGCCATCTGTACTTTTTGTAAGTACCTGCTCGTATCGCATCGCATCAGCCCATATACGTCCCACTGCAGGGCACAGGCCTACTCTACAATCGAGAATACGATTGAGAGTGGTTAGGCCATATAGTCCACCACGCTGGCCTAGTGCGGGTTGGCGGACTACCTCCTCGTATATTATTATGATTTTCCTATGTGTGTGCAGAAAACTATTATATTTTATATTATTAAATGAATAAAAGACATTTGTATCTGTTCTGACGATGTATTGTTTTTTTATTGGATTCTTCAATTTGGACTGACGGATGTAACCGCATTCTTAATTATTTTGGATACCCCTTCGTAAATATCAATAATAATATTTTCTAAAAATTAATAAAACTGTTTTGACCAATTGACCTAATAACATACTACTAAAAATTCTTCGTCCCACATACAAAACGCAGACGAATAATAAATGTTATGACAACCTCTAATTTAATCATTTAGGTAATAGACAAATCAACTAGTTATTGTCCAGTAAGACCATTATTGAAGTTGGTTAGTAGAATACTACTAACCAAATTCAAAAAAACAAGGAGGTTCTCAATTCGACTATTTGTTTTTTTGATGTTTACCTCATAATCTGACTCCAAATATCGTAGTGTATTTCAGGAATAAATAATAAATAATAAATTTAAATTTGTTAAGGGATGTTGTTCTTTGAAATAATAAACTAATTACTACCAATAGATACTTCATCTGTATCAGCCCATATACGTCCCACTGCAGGGCACAGACCTCCTCTACAATCAGCAGAACGATTGAGAGTGGTTAGGCCATATACCCACCACGCTGTCCTAGTGCGGGTTGGCGGACTTACATACCATCGAGTTTTTTATAAATCGCTATGGTATGCAGGTTTCCTCACAATGTTTTCCTTCACCGTTTCAGTGCGTGTCGGTTGACTATCAATAACATATGACTCCGAAAAGTCAGAGGTGTGCCCTGGGATTCGAACCCGCGACCACCGTGAATGATTATTTTGAATAACGAGTTATTCACGATTTCATTAATAAACACGGATGTACTTCGACCTAACATGGCAATCCTGCTATAACATCCCACTGATTTTAAAAGTAATAAGAATGACCAAAATAATCGTGTCGATTCTAAAGCCTTGGACAAAAGTTAGTAAAGTTAATCCCTCGCTCAGCCGTGTCTATTAATAAGGGCCTAATTGTGACTACTCGTAGTCTAATTTAGTCCACACAATAGTCTGACTCATATGACGTCACGTAACGGGTTCGCGCTATCCTGGCTGTCGAGGGTCGGCCGGCATAATTGTTCGGTTTAGACTTCATAAGGAAGCGTTTGGATGCTTCCGGCGTACGGGCGATGATAGAGATGGGCAAGACGGGATCCCGCGGGATTACGGATATAGGGTACCGGGATTGTGACGAAATTTATAAATTGATGTTGGGATGTTTTGGATGTATTGGTAATCTTACAAGTTTAATCCCGGGCGGGCAATGATATATTGGATTTTTCTCTTCATTACCAGCCTGGAGTGAGAAATTTGTACCTTATATGGTGATAGGCTCGCCCCTTATCACATCATGGGACGGAACTCACAAGGCAAAATATGGGTGATCTGGTTGAACCTACTATCCCCTCCTGCGAAAAGGCGTTTATGTACGTATGTTATGTATTCATCTTGAAGTTTTTTTTATTGCAATCAATGGCGAGACGAGCATGCCGTTCGCCTGATGGTAAGCGATACGACCGCTCATACAGTGGCAAAACCAGACAACACCTTGAATTACAAAGCAATGCTTGGCATTCCACTGCACTCGCTACCCTGAGACATAAGATGTGTGATCTCAATATGTCCAGTAGTTACTCTGGCTAGTGGTTTCAATGTCTTTTAATCCGAAACGCAACAGTGCATTTAAACTGCTGTTTGGCGGGAGAAACAGACACTGCGATGGTGTGTACTGTTTCTTATTTTGTATGGGAGTTTTTTTATCTTTTTGACTTTAAAGCATAAAATCCGGGACTCACGCCGGATAATGCACCCGCACATCACTACTTCAATAAGCGGAGCGCGGTGATTCATAACAACCGTATTGTGACTGTTAGATTTAGAGATAACCTGTCCACTATTTAGACAAACTAGGACCATACACACATGCGAATTGGTAGGTTACACGGTAATTGAAACGCTTTAATTAGTTGTGAAATTGACCTTTGTGACGTTGTGGGAATGTCACCTTTTATATTTGCGATCTATAGTTCAATAGTCGACATAAATCCTATTGTCTATGCCAATCAACGCCTCCGTTGCGCTGATTGGTCGATTCATTTACTGACTGACATCTGTCAAATTTGACGTGCGAACTGTCATCGGCGTTCGCATAAATACGCGTGTAACGGCGCTCGCGGCCTTTTTCCCTAACCTAAAAGCCGCGTGCTACCACGCGTCTTTCTGAACCCGCTGGGGTGAGTGTTCTGTGTAATATTAACTGCTAACCGCTTAACTGCTTGTTTGTCAGTGTATTCTGTCTGCCGGGCTTGTGAACTATCACGAGTCGCTGGCACGGAATGCAAGCCTAGTTTGCATTCCGATTTCTTGGACGCTGATTCCAGGTTCTTCTTCTTCTTCGTTCTTGGCGTACTTGGCGTACTTGGCGTTTTTTCGCTAACTCCGTGCCTACTGCCCGCTTTGCTCCGCACCGCTTCCTGCCGGACTGCATCCGAGCCTGCGCCTGCCGCTGACCTGCGCACCGTGCCCGGCCACGTGGCAGCTGACTTCGCCGGCGAGCTGTCGCCGGGTTCCGCCACGTGCCGAAGACCCGGATCAGTGTCCAGTGAAGGCCAGTGACTCCTGTTGCATACCACCAGCAACAGTGCCGGGTGTAAATAGTGATGCGAAATTATTAAAGCCCGAACCACGTAACTACCCTGAGTTCTCATTTAACTACCTACCCCTACCTGCGGGCGGCCTAACCCGCCGCACCTTGTAATTTCGCATTTCAGAAAAGGTGTTGTTTAAGATTGAGAGTTGTTAAGCTTAAGTCCATTAATCGGTAGTATGCGGGTCTAATGATCGATGACCTCAAGGACGATGTAGACATGGAGAGAGAGCGCAGAGCGTTGGCGGTCCGAGGTAATATGTTGGCACGTAGATTCTTTCGTTGTTCAGATCAAGTAGAAATTACACTCTTTAAAGCATACTGTCAATGTTTCTACACAGGGAGTCTATGGACCAGCTATACCAAAAGATCGCTAGATGCCCTGCGAGTACAATATAATAATTTCGTATGTTGATGCGACTACCTCGTTTCTGTAGTGCCTCGGAGATGTTTGCACAAAATCGTACAGATGGTTTTTATGCAATCCTTCGAAAACAGACTGTATCACTGGTAGAAAGGATGCGGGCTAGTCGCAACATCATTCTGAAAGCTGTGTCGGAGACAGTCATGTCGCCTATTATGAGACATTTTGTATGGAGAATGATCAACTAGTCTCTTGATCATACTCAGACTTTTGCTGTGTTTACCGTGTGCTACTAACATTAGATCTTAAGAATTTGTCAGATGTTACTAAACCCATGGATTTTTGTTGTCTGAAAAATAAAGAATTATTTAATGGAGAAGATAAGTATGTATATTTCGTCTTCAAGCTAAATTATATTCAGAGATGTTATCAAAAGTCGATTTTGTATCTCCGCGGTCACACTATTTGTAACGTGGCTCTTTGTCAAAATTTAATATGATCTTGAATCTATCTCCACTTCGTTTTTCTTAATCAATAATTTTCTTAATCAATCCAATTCACCTTCACTTGAACTTCATAGTTAATCAGATTACTATATTCTACATCAACCATAAGCAATAAATCGGCAATTGTAGTATATAGGAACCATGAAAATTCTGACGTTCTCTTAAAAATTTTATAACATCACGCCACAACAAATATTTTTTCTACCTAATTAATGTAAACTTTTTCTTACAATTGTCTACATTCAAAAGAACAAGGCATCACGGTTTATCCCAGTCACACTATCCAGTAGACTTGGGGCACCCCTACAATCCATCTCATATTTAATATAGTGGTCGAGTTTAATCACATGAATCATTGTGGTAATAGGATAACATATAGTAATCGATGTTAATGGAGACCGCATTAATCAGTGGGTAAAATGATACGCGTACCGCTGGCAATTACTTACGAATGAATTTCTTGGAGATATTTTATTGCTTTGGTAATATTGTGGCTACATTCAGGAATTGGAAATTGTGTGGTCCTGTCTTTAATTTGTAAGGATATTATCATAGGTTTTCTAGCTTTGTTAATCATAATTTCGGAAAAGATTTTTATACGCTGGAAGAGAACCAAAAAAAATGTCGTATCCATACTTGTAGGATGTTGTTTTAATTCATGTTGTTGCTAATTTCACGAAAACGAAATAATGCTTGTTTAAATTGTAAGGACGTTTAGGTTTTTCGGGCATTGTAAATCATGATATAGGGATTTTATAAGTTGGAAGCATATACTTTAACGAAAGAAATCTTAATGTGTACTAATATAATACAGCTGGAAAGTATTGAATGCGAAAGAATAGAAGACAAAGTATCATTGCCATAAAAAAATAGCAAACTAATATCCCCAAAGATAGAAAATTATCCTACATTGCTCATACATAGTATTGCCATGTAAAGTAACATTTTGGTAACAAGATAAGCTTATAATCCTGTAGACGGTTTTGGTGATCGATTGGATTCTATTAGATTATGCTGGTGTTGGTATTTTAAGCCATCAATAAGGTTTCTGCCTCGCTGAGCGGCCTCTGTCAACAACTCGGTTTGAGACACGTAATGGTTTTAGCTCGGGATATAATAAATACATGCTTACATAAACTCGTGCTTTTTTCCCAGGAGGGGTAGGCATACTACCATGATACCCATGTTTCGCCTTGTACTTTTCTTGCCATGATGTAAAATGTAAACTTCCGTCTAGTTGATCTCTTGGGGTATTAAAAGATAGCACTATCCTATGGTAGTACTAAATTAGTGGTATATTTTGATGAAGTAATGATTTCTGTGCTTCAGATGTTAAAAGCTGACGCTTTTACAGTGAGAGCTATTTTGGATTAATACTTTATCAAAATCTAGTAACTCCAATTAAGGATAAATAAAAACCGTGCATTGCACCAATCGACGTTAGTGCTAAATTCCTTTAACCTGCAATGCGACACAGATAAACAACCGCTAGTAATAAAATTTGTAAAAAGTCTTCGTAAATAAAACTACGTAAATAAATGGTGTTTCCTTTGTTCGCCGTCACGGCGCTAGTTTATCGGCGGACAAGGTCGCGTGACCTTGCGAAGACCTTCAGCTTTATGTCTTCATAGCTTTAACGATTTCGCGCTTTGCGGTATGTTATGTAACAGCGAATTTGACTTACAATAGTATTACAAGCTTAGAAAGAAATATTTTATGCCCTGGAAAAGAGTATTACTAAATATTATCCCACTGTCACCTGTCATTGTAACTCCTTTAAGCCACGACAAAAATAAAAAACAATTTGACAGAACACTGCAGTCCGCCGATTCTTCAATTTTGTCCAAGTTTTATTTAGCCCACAACGAAATTAATGAAATAGAAAAATAAGTTTAAAAATTAATATTAGACTATTTTCATTCTTGACAAACAAGTATAACTTTACAGGCAAAGCCTTAAATAAAAAACTTTCCTACAACTGAAGGGCCTAATTATAAAGCAAAATAAATGAAATCAAAAGGGCATATTATTTGAAAGTTTAGTATAGGACGATCTACGACGAGGTGAAGGTAAAGGCTGGTAGCGGTTGGAGACCATGGGCTGAAGATCGAGCCCAGTGGCGTGGCACTAGAGAGACCTATGGTCAGCAATGGACTCAAATGAGCTGATGATAATGATAATTTGAAAAAGCACCGGTGCCTAAAAACATAATAAGAACCTAATATTCTAGAAAAGAACGAAAGATACCATCCCAAACCAAGAACAATAGGAAAGATTTTTTTCATTTTGCTCTTTCACATTGTTTTGCAAAATCATAACAGAATCACAAATCCGGGCTCCATAACATACATAACAAGCCTGTTGTGTTAATTTCCACAAATAAGACATAAATCACAGTCGAATCGTCAAAAAACTCTAAACAAACAAGAGCGTTGCGTGTCGGTACGTCTCCGATAGCGCAGGCATGCGGCGATCATAATTGCCACTAGTTTTCTTTTTGCACGATGCTAAGTTAGGACGGTTCAGAATTGTTGCAGATTAAGCGAGCCGTTGTTCTAAAATGAGTGAGGAGTGATTTGCTTATGTGGGTTGTTTGAGATGAGAACTATATCATAGACGTTTGAGTAAAGATAGAAAAGGACTATAGATTCTTGAAAATTAATTATAAACTGTTATGAAATGACGGGTTTGTTATCACTTTTTTCATTAAGATTTCGATAGGCCTTATGGACATTTTTCCCTTACTTCTACTAAGCTCATCTTTCTGATTGTAACAAATCCCATTTACTTCATTTTTCAATAAATTCTAAGTTCTAAAATTTGTTGAAATGGAATGTGGATTCTAGCACCATTAAGACAATAGCACCAAGACCGTACTACATTTCACCAAATCCTATAACTACTCCACCTTCTGCCAGACGCTAAACCTAACAAATCTAAAAATAGTGCATCAAAACAATAGTTAGATCTACCCGGCCATCGCGTTCGCATAGAGTTGCGTCACACGTTGACGCAATGCCACTTAGCAGCCGCCGGTCGCACGGTGTCTTACCATCAGGAAGCTCTTTGACCTGCTCGCTGAGAATCTTTGGTATAAATACACCTAACAGTCTGCATAGATCTGACCCAACCCACCAGTCACATACATGGTCCACAATCCTGTATTATCACCAGAAAACAAAGGCTGTTTCAACTGTTGGCTGAGCCTCCTCCACAATTCAAAGTACAATTGAAAGGGATTACGAAATATAGTCTACCTAGTGAGTAGAGTTTACGTACCATAGAATTCTTACATATCATTATGGTATGCAGATTTCCTGATGATGTTTTCCTTCGCCGTGTGTAAACTTTGGCATAAATACATCCACCTGATGCCCTACCATAATCAAATTCAGGCTACGACCTATCAAATACACACAGATACGAACAAATACTTGTGGTTCACACAATTATTTGTATTGGTGCGGGGATCGAACCCGCAGCCTCTCGTTTCACAGTCGGCATCTAACCAATTACGCTAAGAAGGCTGTCAGAAATATTCACAAGCTAAAAAACTATTTCAATATTCTATCTATCTCGCTACTCTTTTGGCTATGACTTGTTAAGAGATTTTATAAAAATTCCAGAATATTGAAGTCATTTTCGTAAGTTGTTCGAAATTGATTAGTTAATATCAGGTGTTACATGTTATTATCAGATAATAACGAATTTAAAGTAATTCTTAGTAAGCTTAAGTCATCAGTCAGTCAGAGATACTGTAAGTTGTGGTACTACTTGCAAGAACCTGTGCTATTTCCTATAAATATAACACTTTCAAAATTACCAAATAATCTACCAAAATCCCTTGTCTTCAAATCAAACAATCCACAAAAAAATCGAAACAAGAAGTACTGTTTTAGTTTGTAAGGAAAGTCCGTTGTTGCCTTTACAAATGACACCTTTACAATTAAGTGTCATAAGCCACCGAGAACATGTGCGTCGGGTGTGAGTGTTGAATGTGCAGCGCCGACCTTTCCTTGTAGGTCTTCAGTGACCGCTACAGTATCGTGGACAGTCGAAAATATATCAAGGTGTACTGTTGCTAAGCTTGTCACGTTTACTTCGTTTAAAAATGGATTAAGGGGGGCTACTCTATGATCCGAAATGAAATTCGAATGTTCGAACGTAGAACTATACGATGTGCTTAGGTACTCCACGAAATAAACAAATAAAAAATAAATACACCCAACAGTCACATACATAGTCCTAACCCCACACTAAGAGCAAGTCTTGTGTCGTGGGTATCAGGAACTACGAGAGACTTTTCAGTCTCACCAGACTCAAAACAAATACATGTGGATCACACAAATATTTTTCGGAGCGGGGATCGAACCCGCGGCCTCACGTTAGACAGCCGGTTCAAACCAACTGAGCCACGAAGGCTAGGCTTCGGTCAATGTTCGAAACGTCTATCGTTCGTCGTAAACATTGACTAAGTTCGGAGTGAATGATAAGTGTAGAGAATAATATTGATTTTAGAAGTGGAAAATTTATAACTTACTTCGGACGTCAAATGTCAAATCATTGGAACCTCGTTTCGGATCCTATTGTAATCCCTGAGAGGCAGTGCATAAAATTCGATTTAAAATCACCTAGCTTTATGATGTCATCGTAAAAATATTTGTGTTATTTGTACTAATAAAGCAGAATTGGAAAGGAAGCAAAGGCATCGTATTGTAAGTGATCGTGTGATCAGACGAATAGGTCTGAAAATATCATTACACAATAGCGAGTAAATGTATGAATATAAGAAAGAGAAATTTCGCATAATATTAGATAGGAAATTATCATTGTAGCTCTAAATATACAGATTACAATTTATTTAAGTTATGAAATGTTTTGTCTATTTTGAAAGTATTTTGAAGTCAGTTTGAGCCAAGAAGACAAAATATTCGATGGCTAAAATAGGTTTTAAAACTTTCTAAATAAGGCCTTAAATAGACAAAGTTCCAAATTACCTAATATCTAAACTATTGGCAAAGTCAAGCGACCTGTGTACCACCAGATAAGAATAATATGAAGTCAGGTCAAGATCACTTTCTACCGCAATCATTTACAAAAATAGCGTTATCTTATCAAATCAGTACGCGAAATACGCTGCTCCGTGATAACAAAGATAATAAGCAAGTTGCAATATTGCATAGTATTGATTATATCGGTTTTTGGTACTTTTATTAGTATAAGTCGATCTCTTTGATATGAATGGCAGTTGACAAAAATATTTTCAACTCCTATTATTTATTAATTCAAACTTCATAATTAATTTCGTTACTGGTGAAAGACAAGTTAGACATTTTCGGATACTCGCCGAGCTTCAATTCTCGGTGTCATTACAATGCGTGCCACTGTTGATCCTGGCTTACAGGTGTCTACTACTAGAATTGCAGTCAAATTTGGCGAAAATTTAGCAGTAATGATCACTTCTTTACTTAATTGCAAGGTATGATGGAAGGTGGCAATAATATCCCATTGTCCGTACGCCCATGGACACACCTTATGGCTAAAGGGAATAGATAAACGAGAATTCTTTTGATAGTTGGTTAAAACGCCGGCAGTGACGCTAAAATCCAGCACCAAGATAGATGTTTTCGTGAGCCACGTTCATTTGTTTCTGGTCTAGGTCTTGTCAGACTGAAATGTTTCTGAAATTCTAGGGGGTTACTCTATACGACACGACGACGAATTTTCGAACATCACACGTAAAACTGTACGAATATGCCTAACTACTTTATAAAATGTTAGAATCCTGTACTGTAGATAGTGATCTTAGACTAAGTTCGAAGTGAATGATAAGTCTCATAGAGAATAGTATTCATTTTTAGAAGTGGAAAACGTTTATCTTATATGTTGAAATTTAACATCCGATCATTCGAAGTTCGTGTAAGAGTATAGAGTAACCCCTCAGACATGCAAATGCATCTTACTGTGAATTTAAAATGTTTAACTTTTTGCATCACTTTATATAAGCACTGCGATTGTGACGTTAGAGCAATTCCTGAAACATCTGCAAAGCATTCCTTTGAAATTGTGTAAACAAGTTATCATAGATATTTATGGCACCATGACGCTTGTTGTATAGTCTTAAAATTATCAGTAATCATTGAATTAAATTCACCAGCTTTGAATGACAAAGTCTTGGATTCAATCTCTATGATCGGCCATTTGAATAAAACTATTTTTTTATATGAGCCTGATTCACCTGATGGGAAGCGATACGACCGCTCATGAACAGCAGCATAACCAAACAATATCATGAATAACAAAGCCATGCTTGGCATTACACTGCGCTAGCCATCCTGAGACGTAAGATTTTAAGTCTCAATATGTCCAGAAGTTACTCGTTCGTGGTTAAAATTTCGACAATTTCTTAAGATAATGTGTAAATTCTTTCCTAAAATAAGATCAGCTTTGTTTTCAAGACCAAAAAGTCTATCATTGTTGGTGATCACCAAAACACAAGGCAATATTATTAAAGAGAAGTAGGAATTATGTCAGTGGTAGGAACATTTATCAAATAAATATTTTAAATGATTGTCCAAGAGGGAGTTCGATGGTCAATGACCATGACATAATTATTGTATAAAATTACTTATTAGAATAATTAGTATTATGTTTGTAAATTAGTCCCCTAGGAGTATATTAACAGATTATGTTATATGTCAAGTCTTCGGGGAACGGCAGAATATTTATGAGTTTATATTGCCTTTAGAACAGTTCGTTCGTAGCCCTAAAATATTTTAACAAGTAAATAATTTAGTATTTGTTTGTTTGTTTAGCAAAAATGCGTAACACAAGATGATAAGTAAATTAATAAAAAGTTTTAAATCATGCACCAAGAATTACGAGTATGCCATATATTTATTGCTCTGCCTTGTTAAAACAATACTTAATAACATCGTTTTCAAAAGTACATATAAAAATATCCCCATTTATAACCAAATAACATCGTGAAGTATATCGGTATATTGCATAGTTACTACCCAATACCCAATGGGCCACATTCTCAACTCAAGCAATCTATATTCCATGTGACCTTTTACTTTAAAATAAACAGATAAAATATGTAAAGAAATAAAAGCAACATTTGTGTTTTATTTACCATTGACTATCTTATAAGAAACTCCTAACTCGACGTTATTCGTCCCCTCGAGACATCAGAAGTCGGACCCGAAGGAGAGAGCGATCGATTACGTCCCTATACTTTTCCTAACATTTTAGCAACTTTGCTAAATGTTTGACAGGGTAAATGTTAAAGTTATAACCCAGTTTGGTTATTGCCTACACTTAAATTGACAAATCTTTTGTAGAACAGGGAACTAGTTTAAATTGATCGATTTAGGTTATATTTTAAATATTTAACCCGTATTTAAAAATATATAATAATAATAATAATAACTCTTTATTATAACACCATATACAAAAGATAAACAAAAGACAAAAACAAAAGAAAAAAGAAGAAAACAATAGTTATAGAAAAATAAAGTTGGTGATATAACTGTCGGTCTTATCGCTTTAAGCGATCTCTTCCAGACAACCGGTTGGTAAAGGAAAGATCCAATGGTTATGGACGGTGCTTATTATTAACAATAAACTTACATACAATATAAATATATAAATACCGATATAAACGAATAAATGCAAGATATGATACACTTAAATACAATATAATACATAAACATACATATATACATAACAATAATAGTGAATGATGATAAATCTATTGCGAAAGGTAGAAAGCTTTCACCCTTGATTTAAATATTTCCAGCGAGGACGATCGCTTAATTGTAAGAGGCAAAGCGTTCCACAGCCGCACTGCCTCAACAGTAAAGGAACGGTCATAAAATGACGTCCTATGTGCTGGAAACTGCAACATCAGATTCTCTGATGACCTAAGACAATGTGAATTAGCAGTATGTAGGAAGTTAAAACGTTCCTGAAGGTAGCGCGGAGAAGAGGGATTAAACAGAACACTGTAGAGAAGAGACAGGATATGAGCATTTCGGCGACGACGTATAGGGAGCCACTTGAGCCTGTTACGATATTCAGAAACATGGTCATATTTGCGCAAACCAAATATAAACCTGATACAAAAATTTTGAAGGCGCTCAAGCTTATTTAGCTGGGCCTCAGTAAGATCGAGATAGCTGGTATCGGCATAGTCGAGAATAGGGAGCAAGAGAGCTTGTGCAAGCGCAATCTTAGTGGTAGTCGGAAGAAAATTACGCAATCTACGCAACGAACCAGCAGAGGCAAACAATTTACGACTAACTGCCACTATTTGAGGGCCCCAAGTTAAACTGCGATCGAAAATAACACCAAGATTTTTCACAGTGTCGCTAAACGGGACCACAACCCCTTCTAGCAGCACGTGAGGCAAAAGAGACCAGTCGATCTTGCAGATAGTTCTTGGGCTTCCTATAATAATGGCTTGTGTTTTTGTTGGGTTCAATTTAAGGCCATATGCTTTACTCCACTCGGATATTGCATGAAGGTCGCTATTCATCAGACGAATAGAGTCATTTAGCTGGTCGAGCGGAGATTGACGATAAAGTTGAAGGTCGTCTGCATAAAGGTGGTAGGAGGAAGAAAGATTACAAGAAATTTAATTAATAAACACTGAGAAAAGAAGGGGAGATAGGACGCCACCCTGAGGAACACCGGCAGATGTGTTGCACCACGAGGAAACCGAATCCCCTAGGCGAACACACTGACGGCGACCAAACAGGTAACTATGAAACCATTCAATCACACTTGGAGATATGTTGAAGGAGCGAAGTATAGCTATGAGAATGTCAAAATCAACCGTGTTAAATGCATTGCTAAAGTCTAGGAGTGTCAGCACAGTTAACTGACTGTTTTCCATCCCCAGACGAAAGTCGTCGGTGATTTTGACAAGTGCAGTAACTGTGCTGTGCCCAGGACGAAAGCCGGATTGAAGGGGATTGAGGAGATCATGTTTGGCGAGGAATGAGTTTAACTGGTTATAGACCAGACGCTCGAGGACTTTAGAAAGAAAAGGAAGAATGGATATTGGACGATATTCCGAAAAAGATTTAGTGTTAGGTTTTTTTGGTAAAGGAATAATCTGTGCTTCCTTCCAGGAGCAAGGAAACACAGCATTGGAGATGGAATAATTTAGTATATGACAAAGGACAGGAAGAACGGAATCTAGGATGGGAAGAAGCATATTGCGGCTGATGCTATCCATCCCAACTGCATTAGATGCTATTGAGACGATACTCCTCCGAACATCACAAGTAGTAAATTGACGAAACACAAATGTAGAAAGGCCAGGAGCAGAACTTTGTGAAAGGTAATTAATAGTGGATGCTTTATTGGGATTCCTTCAATTATGATTTGTCTGTGATATCTATTAGTCTTACATTGACTAATCATTGGACTGTGTACTCCACATTGCTGTATTTGTAATTATTAATATATTTATTTTAAAAACATTTGTTTTAAAATGCACATGGCACAAAGTCCTGCAGCTTCAGTATTATACATTCACAGATTTTTTTATCTTAATTAAAAACAAAAATTTCAGGCCACTGACTTATCCTGGTGTATAACTTAGAAGAGGTTCAAATTGTCATAGATCCCACAAGCAATCAACTCATTCAATACTTTATGATCAATGTCGCCTGATACAAACATAGCATTCGAGAATCGAAAATGTGTTGCCGGCATTAGAAACTGAAAATAGAGAAAGGAATCGTCGAATATTTTACCGCTTCGGGAAAACTCGCCCAACCAAAACGCAATAACAAGATTATAAATGAAATTATATTATGATTTAAAACGATTATTTACAGTACTTTCTTATAGTAGTCCTCATTATTGAGTAATGTAGCCAAATGTATTCCTATGAACACCTAACAAATTAATTTCATGTCTTTGCAAACAATTCGTAATATAATTAAGGCTCAAAGCCTCTCTTAACATGCTTACACTCATTTGAATGTCTAAAGCCGAAACTCGACGAAAACATCCTGAGGAAACCTGCATATCATATCGATTTGTAAGAATTTCTTTGGTATGTAAATTCCGCCAACCAGCACTAGGCCAGCGTGGTGAACTATATGACCTAACAACTCTCAATCGTACTCTCGATTGTAGAGGATGCCCGGGCCCTGCAGTGGGACGTATATGGAATACGAATACCAAGCCGAAATACAAGAGTATTTTATAATTTCGAATGACTTGTACAAAGCTTTTACCCCGAAAATGGAGCAATTCCCTTAGGATAACATTGGATTACGTCCGGGTTCAGGCCGACTACGAAACGTTTGCGGTATCATAATGCAGAGTAATATTCGTAGATTTGAACTAGCACTAAAGTAAAACTTCCTAGGGACTATATTTTGTTTTACGAGCACTTTGGGTACAGTTTATGCTGTTGGGGAAATGTTTATTTATTTAGATCTTATAGCAATTTCTATGTAATTCTTCAGTGATTTTGAAAATGTGTGTGTAACTCTGATTTATAATGAAGACTGTTTACGTGATTTTTACGTACAATTAAATGATTATAAGCTATGCATAAATGTATTATTATGTAAACAATATGTGACGTTTTTCCCATTCATAATTTATTGATAATTAATCATGTCTTTGTCATTGATTATGTTATGCCCTGTTTAATATACCTAAACATTATATCTTTAATCCTTTACTGTACATTTTTGAACGAGTGAAAAGCTATTAAACATCCTTTCCGGTACCCCAGGAAACGCAAGAAGATGTGTTCCAACTTTGTAATATTATGAACAATATAATAGCTGTATAATAAGCATATTATCTCCTTTTTCTTCTGAATATATTTAAAATGTAAGTTTCACGCAATACCGTTTACTTAAAAGGCAAAATTGTAATCTAAAATAATAAGCAATATAATTGTTTATGTTGCTAATTTTATCTTCTTATCCATACGCAATCTCCTCCAGATAACCTTTGGAATATCGGAAATGAAAATAAATTCGTAAAATAAAAGAAAGAAAAGAGAGCTAAATAAGCCTAGAAGATTTTTTTTCACAATCTTCATACATTTAATACTTAGATTACAAATATACTAGCGGATGTTCTATTTAGATAAAAGTGTACAACCCTTTGTTAAAAATCATAATACCAAAAAGAAAACACAAGAAGTGTCGAATTTAGAAGTGTCGTTGGTTTTCAGTTATCAGATTGAATAAGAAATGATAATGAAATGATGCATATAGCTAGAATTTGGACCTGTGAGAACATGTTTGCTAGATCGTTTGATATTAATATAATTAAAATACTGGAAAAATATTCCAGTATTTTAATAACAAAATAAGTAACCCGTTTGCCATGCCACCTAATAAATGATTACTTTTATTTTCTAATACATATCTTTATAATCAATTCTAATAATTAATTCAATTTTATCCCAAAAATAATAGTTTAATGCAATGTCTGATAATTATTAATGCATATTTAGATCGTACCACAATATCTGTAATAAAGGCTCGAAGGACCAAAATAGGGTTGTCACTATGTTGACCTTTCGTCCATTTGTTTATCAAATGTTATGTAATTTTCTTGACATAGATGACCTTCAATATTTTTTACAACTGCTATTCTTCCCCCTTCCCTTTAAATGTAAAAATTGTTTGTGTTCCTGTTTATTTGTTATGGTAAATAGAGTAAATATATACCAATATATTGTTATAAATAAATATAATATTCTGTTATGTAATATTTGTATATTTTTGGTTCTGTTTGTGTTATACGTTATGGTAATCAATGCGCAAATTTTATTTATAAGTTGAATTGTTTGCATATATTTTTTTAATTATGATTTTATCGATGTTTTGATAATTAAAATCGATATTTTTGTTTGCATATACCATATCATTGAAATTCTGAAGGGCGTATTGAAAAGTAATAATAGTAATAAAATCAATTTTCTTGTCATTTTTTTTTTATAAATAAATATGATTTATTTTTAGCTACCATATAATTATGCAATTTGTTTCCTATTTGTATTAAAATAAGAGTTGTAATTCATTGTATGTTAAGAAACATCCCCAATGCGGATAACCGGATGCCGACGGGAAGTTACAAACATTTGAAAACTCCCAAGTTTTAGATCCTTTGTCTAGATTATTCAAATTTTAGACTCTTTACCTAATATATGTGACCTGCAATGTTTATACCCTATTGTTTGCTGATGACTTAGTTCCCACAAGTTGAATTTTGTTTTTTCCGCACAACAGTTATTCGGTTAAAATGATGATAAATATTATAGTCCCAATTTTAAGTTTTTGTAAATAGTTTATGCTGTTACGCAATAGACACCCTGCAAGTCCGGTTTTTCATAATTAAGTGTTATGATATTAGCTTACTTTTGTTTATATTGATTATACTCATTAGATATAGACGGAAGACTTCCTAAGGGTAGGAAGGATGACGTCACGGGACACCTCTGTTCACCCAAGGAATATGCGTCATGAACTTTAAAAAAGTTATTGTCTCTGTAAATATTATGATTTATGGTAAATACCGGGTATCTCAAGACTGCTACCGAAAACGAAGCCGGGTGGTAGTTTTAGTGGCTACAAACACAATGCAATTAAAAATTTCGCATAGAAACGCGACAATTATTTTTTATGATTTTTTAAATATCGTCATTTTTGGGTGGTAAATCCTTAGTTTTTGCTAAAATAATAATTTAAACTCTTTTATACCTTAGAGTATTTATAAATAAAAGGGTATACACTATTATTAAAGGAAAAAACGTATTTACAACCCAATTATGGCCATAGAAAAAAAATAACAAAAAAAAAATTGTCGCTTTTTATTGCCATTTTTTCTGTTGCATTGTGTCTGAAGTCGCTTAAACTACCACCCGGCTTCGTTTTCGGTAGCAGTCTTGATATACCCTGTATTTGTGCGGCTTTTCCAAACTTATGTAAGAAGGACGCATTGCCGCAATCCTTCTTTCGGCCATTAACACACTATGACAAACAGGATGACGTAACGGGAAGGGACAACGCGGTACACCGCATTATGGCCCAAATGACCCCATTTTGACACCAACGCTATCGAACTCGCCGGAAAAATGACGGCAATTTGACAAATAACAAAAAAAAAACACAAAAAAAAACGCAACACAACCGCGTGTCAAGCCTTGTCGTGAGAGTAACGTATCGAACACTATATTTCTCCTAATTTAATTATGTACAATCGATGACCTACATAAGCCGGCGTTTTCGACATACAACAAAAATACGACAAACACACAAATTAAGCAATTAAACCACAATTGCGTTTCGGCAAGTGAACGTGTTACAACACGAAGCAAACATTACTCTGAATCGACAGTATCAATGGAGAAAGCGCGTGTTGTGCCGCAAAAAAATCACATACACCGTTTCTAATTTCAACAATAGCCAGGCGCGAGCCGGCGACTCGCCCTGACAGCTGTCACGCTGACAGCCGCCGCCGGGGAAAATCTGTACAGCCTTACCTTTGACAAGACGCTGCAGAATAATCTCCTTGTGCTCGTGAGTGTGGGGCTCGCCTATCACCGCGAGCAAGTAACATCCCGTGAGAGGACTCGGCGGGGGCACGGAGGTGGACACCTCCGTCCCGAGGGACAAGGACCTGTCCTCGTCGTGGTCCATCGCCGACGGCGGCGCCGGCGCGACTGCCGACGGTTCGGCCAGTGCAAGCGTTGCAATCGACCGCTCGGCAGGAGAACTCCGCTCGGAATGAATTCGCTGTGGCCGGCGAGCGGCGGGCAGGCGCGCGCACCGCTCCCGCATCGACCGCGCGCCGCACGCGACACGCAGACGCCGACCCGCCGCCGCCAACCCCTTCGCGCCCTCCCTTTCTGTCCGCCTCTCCAGGCGCCGCGCCAGACCGGGAGGGAACACCTTAAGGGCGTATACAGAAGGCTGGCGAGCTGTCCCAGCGCACACGTGATCTGCATTGCGTCTAAACACACCGACACACCGGTGAAATAACCTCGGGCCTGCCTCAGCTGTTCCAACGCCACCATGCTTACAATCAATAACCATATCATCCCGATCGCATGACGTTTCTTACTATACTTGGACACTTTACGGGCTAATTTCCTTAATCTTATTGGAATATTCCTTAGAACTCCAATAAGATGATACCCTTACTTACAAATATGTCTTTTATTATTGGCACAAGTCCGGCATACGAGCAAATGATGATACGAGATAATGGTTTATGATTAATTACGGCCACCCTTTAACTTGACCACACTTGGCCTCTTAGGTCAACAAGTCTCTTTGGTTCTAAGAGGCTTTGCCGGCACCTCGTGACGGAAGGGAAAACAAAGGGAGGTGGTAAGAAATGTGTTACTTAGATTCTATTTGAAAAACACAATTTAAGAATATACAAGACCACTACACATCTTCTTAATCTCAAAAAAAATAATCTATATAATAAAATCCAGTAAGAATCCAACTGTAACACTATTACGTACAAAGTTTCTAACAGTTGAACAAATCTCGTAATTTCAAGTGCATGTTTACATTTAGAGTGACGAAACAGATAAGTAATGTCTGGAGAATTCCTCACAATAGCGATAGAAGTGCAAACACCTCTAAACGTGTGTCGAATTGTTTTCAACAACTTCCTGTGTTAGATTTTTTTCTATTACCTTCATTAGCTGAACATTATTGGTAATTGTTGAGATTTTTTTTTCATAGAGTAGTAATTGAAATCTTGTCCTAATTCTGACAGTATGTTGGTAACTTGTTTACATTTAAACAAACTACTAAAAACTATTTTAGTATCTATCAACCATTTTTCAACTCTTATGCATATCGGTTCTAAAATAATAAACTTGCAAAATATATCTACTGGTAGTATTATTCGGTCCTTAAATAAGTCTAAAATAAAAAATGATATTATCCAGTGAAAAATCAGAAAAAATTGAATTTCCAGTGCCTGTGCATCGAACTTAAGACCTCACAGTACACAGTCAAAACATTGCCATTGAACCATTAAGGCGAAGAGTTGTCACCTTGATTGATGTTAATGTCCTCACGTTTTTGCGACCAAATACCATTAATGTTTGTTTATATTTTCACGGCAATGGACGTAAATAATTCTTTTTTTAACTTATTCATCACATGTGCAATTAAATAACACTTATGAAAAGTAAATTCAAAATAAATGAAAACACAGATTAACTTTATTATTCTGTATATCAAATCATTATTATTTGATACACTTATTATTCATTGTCGTATTAAAGAAAAATAAAGGTATTTAATTTCATATTTTTTTTATATTCATCAAAATGCCTACAACTTCCCTTATTTTTTCACCAAAGCTATAAAAGCTTTCCTCCTGCCTCATGGGAGGCAGCGAATAGGAATTATCAGTCTTTTGTTTACCATCCGTAGTTTAGTCGGAACTTTGAATATTCTGACAAATTTTTCTCTACAATAAGAGAAGAGAAAGTGATGAATTCTAACTGTGAGATAAACAAAAGTATACTTCAAAGTTCAAACTGCGATCATTCATACATAGTTATGGTTGCAGTAAGTTTCTGAATGCCGGCTGTTTCCAGCTGGTTGGTATGGAAATCATCAGAAATATAATCTATGTTTAGTAGTGGACTTCTGTGACTAGAAAGAAAAAAAGAGAGAAAAACAACGTGTGAGAGACAGGACTACTCTGATGTACCTTAAATGTAGTATAAATTGGTAACAACAAAATAACGTGCTTTGTTAAATTAGGCTTTAAAAATCAACATTTTCCGTCTGGCGTTACGGTTCGGAGTTAATAGGATCAAGTAACTACCGCGGTTTAGCCGATAAGCCTGACTGCGTGGAGGCGTAGGTTCTAATCCCGGCGCGTGCTAATTAGTATTTAAAATTAGTTTAGGTCAATACCATGTCTGGACGTGTAATTATTTTACCTCAAGTACAATGTGCAATAATATGGATATCATCGCAATTCCCAGAACCACGCTTGCTAGCTTGTGTATCCATAACTTCATGGTCCAAACCATCCCGGCACGAACCGAAAGGCTCGCAATTTTTTTTTTGTTCTACGCCGTCAAACTGAGGATTAGTTTTCCGTCACGCGTCTTCCCCCAATTCTATAATCCTAGGTCCTTCCGCCATGTGAAGAGACATCTTAGCAGAACTGCATTATTGAATCGGATGGCATGGGACTGCCATCTGATGCCATTAGATACTTTGCCTGGACGGTATTTGCGCTTACCAACAGGTGCAGTGCCGTTATTATGCTGGGCCAATATAAAACAATGTTTAAGGTAATAGAACATTGAGCAGTCAAAAACTGGTTTTCGATTTTACTGATTTATGTAATTAATACCTCCTGTTTTATACCAGAGAATCCGCAACAGATGATGCTACAATATGGATCCGAGGTGCAAAACTAGCCTTCCTAAATTGAAATAAAATAAAAGTAAGAACAGTTTGATTGGGAAACCCCTGGTGTAACTAAATAAAAAAGGTGAAACCTACCAGAACTTCTACATCAGATCGTTGCAATATACCGGGTATATCAAGACTGCTACCGAAAACGAAGCCGGATGATAGTTTAAGTGACTTCAGACACAATGCAACAGAAAAAGTTGCAAAAAAAGGGTCAATTTTTTTTGTTATTTTTTTCCTATGACCATATTTGGGTGGTAAATACATTTTTTCCTAAAATAATAGTGTATATCCTTTTATTTATAAATACTCTAAGGTATAAAAGAGTTTAAATTATTATTTTAGCAAAAACTATTGATTTACCACCCAAAATTGACGATATTTAAAAAATCATAAAAAATAATTGTCGCGTTTCTATGCGAAATTTTTAATTGCATTGTGTTTGTAGCCACTAAAACTACCACCCGGCTTCGTTTTCGGTAGCAGTCTTGAGATACCCTGTACTTTTATCGTGGATGCCCGCTATCACATTACGAGCTGAATGCATCACACAACAAACAAGATAACGCGATTATCTGCATTGTATCAGTTATTACCTCACCACATTATCTGTGAAATTCGGCCTTTCGTTTTGAATTTGCATATTTTTCAAGGATCTGGTACATATAAGCTGGTGGTGTGGTGGTAAAGATGGTAGGAACCTAGATGAGGGTCACTCCTGAAAGAATATGTGGAATGTCTCTGGGAAGGGATCGGAATAAAATTATCAACCTAACAAAAGGTTTATAAAGCCTCCGTGGCGCAGTCGGTTAGGCGCCGCCTGTGAAACGAGAGCCCGCAGGTTCAATCCCCGTACCGAGAGAAATGTTTGTTTCGGGTCTGGGTGTTTGTGAGACCGAAAAGTCTCTCGTAGTTCCTGATACCCACAACACAAGACTCGATCTTAGTGTGGAGTCAGGACAATGTATGTGACTGTTGGGTGTTATTTATTCATTAGAAATTATTGCTATACGCTATATGAGGAATGGAAATATGGAAAACTAATTCACGAAAAAGTAAATACGTATAAATTAAATATAGCCTGTTGTCAAATAATATTACAATATATTTCTTTTTTTTTACCTATGATGCTCGAATTAATTGTATTTTTTTAAGAAAGACACCCGCATTTACACTGATATAGACGGGAGAAATAGACATTGCGCTGGTACCTATCCAAGCGGTCTCTCATGTATAACATCTCTCATATAAGAGGGACCTACCACCAGTTGCTAGGCTATTCCTTCTAAAAAATTTATTTATTTATTTTATTTATAAACTTTATTGTACACCAGAAAAAAAAAACAAATACAATAACAGAAATTAAAAATAATATTAAAAATAAGTACAATCGGCGGCCTTATTGCACTAGGCAATCTCTTCCAGGCAACCTTTGGATGGAGATAAGACACAGGAGAGAGAAAGGGCAGTCTAGGGTGTATAATGAAAAAGAGAAAAAAAAAGTATATACTAACAAATTAAAAACACAAAATAAAAGTAATACATACATATAAATATGTACAACATACATACATACATACATATACAAAATAGACATAAAATATAATACATAAATATATACATAATAAATATATACATAATAAATGCCAATGGAAATAGTAAAAGCACATTAATGAGTAAATTCAGTGAGAGAGATAGTGCTCCTTGACTAGTGACTTAAAAGATGACAGTGTTCTAGCCCGTCTCACGACATCTGGAAGTGAGTTCCACAATCGAACAGCAAGTACGGAGAATGATTTGTCCATAAATGTCGTGGTGTGTACGGGCATTCTCAGTTTCATGTTCTCCGACGACCTCAGGGATCTTTCATGGGAATCATGAAGAAATATAAAACGGTATTTGAGATAAGAGGGGGTGAGAGGGTTAAATAATATATTGTATAATATTCAGATTATTTATTTAGGGTCAATAGACACCCATGATTACCTAAAATGCACCATCTCCATGAATATTCATCCACCAGCGAGTACATCGGGACTTACTCACCAAACAGTTAATTGCCTGTTGCCAGTTTTAATTTAAATTGCCGATGACGCCGCGCCACTGAATTCCGTAGTTTAAACTGTTACGTGGTTTAGTTATACTTTCGTCGCAGTTTTACTTGCTAATAAAACATTATTTAACTAAGCACGATAAAGTAACTGCAATAATATTTTATACTGTACACTAAAACTTATTTGTACTGTTAGTTTAAAAATTCACGGGGATCCCGCAAACAAATTGTAGCAGTGGTTTGTGGAGCAATTTATTTACTATTTGTTGAACTGTTTTTATTTTCTAAATGATTGTAATAAATTAAAAAAAAACACCTGGTATAGTGAATCCAAGACAAGACTTTAAGACAGACATAAGCTTATGTATGATGAATTTAGATCTGTTGTTTACAAATATTACTTAGGTGATTAAAAAATAAAATTAATAAACCGCATCATCAATCACAGATCCAGAATCCCATATTTCCTGAACAAACGAAGCAGCATATTCATAGTGTTATGCTGATCTACTAAGAGGCGGTTACTCGGTGTTTATAGGTCAGATGTCAGCGTGAGAAATAGCTTGGACCCACGCCAAGTCCGGGACCAAAGGTTTAATTAGGGGATTTTGTTACCCACCTTAACACTGGCATTTGAAGAGCCTAATTTGTGTAATATGATAGGTGGATTTGTCGATATTGAAGGTATTTCCTAATTATTGTCAGTTGTTAATATTTTGTCGGCTAAAGAAAATTATTTATTTATTATTTATTGTATACCACGAGAAGACACATACATTAAAACTTAATTAAATTAAACTGTACAATTAGCAGCCTTATTGCACAAGGCCATATCTTTCAGGCAATCCTTGGACAAATTAAAAAAAAAGTGTATCAATGCAAAAGATATTTTTTTAAATATTGGCAACTTCAGTGTCGCAGTAGTAACAGAGCCGACCGTAAAACGTAAAGTTGTTTGTTCAAATCCCATACAGAAAAAGATTTGAACAATAATGACATACCTACTACGTAGCATAAAATGCTTTGAAATGGAATGTATTGAAAGAAAATACATTTATCCGTCATGTAGGCAAATGAAATAGCTCTTATGACAAGTCAATACACATGACTTCTTCTCTTTACAAAATATTAGGTTTCACTTATTTATATCATATTCATTTGGTTTTCGGTAAATTATGGTTTATTATATTTATAACTATTTTATTGTAGAACTTAATGTTATAAAAATTATCAAACAATAATAAAACTTATATATTCAATTGTCCTACCTGTATATTGAACCCAGAATCTCACGATTCTGTATCTAAACATGCTGCCACTAGACTAATAAAACAGTTTCGGTACTAAAATAACATTGAGTGCGCTCAGCGATTCTCAGACAGTTTTCATAGCCTTGTGAAAAATTAATTATGATATATTACACGATGATATTACGTCGGAAACATAACCACTACGTGATAATAAATTGTTTTTAAAACCTCCAGTTACTTTAGTATAAATCTCTGTTGTAAATAAAATGTTGTTTTGCCGGATGCCCAATACCCCTTTGCTCTTACCGTCCTTTTTCCTTCCCGCTTTCCTTCTGATTGAATGGGTCGGCAATACATCCAAGATCTAAGCGTTATAGATGTCCATGGGCGGCATCGATCACTTACCATCATCAGGTGACCTGCTTGCTCATTACCAGGACCTATCATTATTATCATCTCAGTCACAGGAAGCCACTGCTGAACATAGGCCTCCCACAAGGATCTCCCGGACATATGCAATAAAAAAAATTAAACTTTTTGTCTTATCAAAAAGTAGAAGGTCTCTGCCGAATTTCTAAATCTAGTAGTTGTTTTCTGCCTTTTGTTTGTCGTAAGCACTTTAATTTTCCGGGCTGAAGGATGTTGGAGCCAGTATGAAATTTCACACTTTTTTTTCTAATCTATCAGAGCGACGAGCGCTTGACAGTTCCATGGAGGTTTAATAAAAAAAAAACTCCGCTGGCTCAACGATCCAGTGAGTATTGGCCTCCGAAACCAGAGCTCTCTATAAGTTATACAGTCTTAATACAAGGAATACAAGAAAGTATACAATACAAAGAAGTGAAGGTGGTGTTGTTTTTGTTAAAATATAAACTAACGTGACGTGTACCTTTAAACAGACTTGTATCACCATTCCAACAAGAAAAATATTTATCCTTACGCCAGAAACGACAAAACCAAAGCCAATTTCCACCATTTTAAATAAAATTTCTACACCTACCCAGCCAGTTAGTAATTCTACCTACCTCCCCGCTAATTGGCGTGAACATAGTCCCCATTGTGCTGTTCAGTGATACGTGGTCGCGTCAATTATAACGTATCTGTTTTGCTTATCCGATGAAAGCGCGCTATCCACGTATTAACATCGAAATTTTTCAACACGAGTCGCTAAGCCGCGATGACTTGTTCTTGTAATTATACTCTCCATACATATTTGCATAATACTGTGTTGTTTTTATAATAGAAAGAAGAAAGAAACATTTATTAGTTACAAGCAATGGTTTACAGCTGTACTTATATTTAAAATTAACTTATTGTACTAATTTAACAGTGTTTGTCACAAAATAAAACTTCCGCAAGGCCGGTTAGTGACGTCACAAACGCCAAAAACATATAATATATTTAAAAGTGTATGTTAGTGTGACTTATGTGTTAATGACAGTTTTGACAAACATGAAAATGGCTACGCTAGGATTGTGGAATCGTTGCTGGTATTTGAAATTCCGCTATTTCGTGATTGGGAGATAAATAATGAAGGTAAGTTTATTCACATAGTGGCATGCCATAATTACAAACAGGCTACAAAACGGATTCATAAGTAAGTACAATGCCATTCAAATATATCTATGGTCTATGTTCCTGTATGCTCGATATCATTTTAATTTTATAAAAAAATAATATTAACCCGCACTAGACTAGTGTCTGTCTGTATCTGTATCAGCCCAAATACGTCCCACTGCAGGGCACGGGCCTCATCTACAATCGACAGTACGATTGAGAGTGGTTAGGCCATATAATCCACCATGCTTACCTAGTGCGGGTTGGCGGACTTATATACCATAGATTTTTTTATAAATCGCTATGGTATGCAGGTTTCCTCACGATGTTTTAGTGCGTGGTGATTGACTATCAATACACAAATGAGAGTCCGAAAGATCAGAGTCAGAGGTGTGTCCTGGGATTCGAACTCGCGACCACCGTGAACATGTTGGCAGTCGCATCTAGTCCGTTTACCAACAGGCCACCACGCACTTCGTTCGTATGTTTAATATCTTAATTAAATAAAAAAAATAATATTAACCCTCACTAGACTAGTGTAGTAGACTATAATTATAGTCTAGCCAGTGGTTCTTAACCAGTGGAGTTCTTAACCGCGGAGTCCACCTTAAAATAATTTTAGCATGTTTTATTTCTAGACAGATAGAAAGACCCTATAATTATTTACATTTTGTTACCGTTTTAACAAACAACCAAACCAGTCAATCAACCGGGTGGTCAAGGGCTAAACTATTTATTTTCTAATGATCCTACGTGATTTATTAATCACCCACTGGTCTAAAGCCTGTCAATCTTCTCGCGATTATAAAGACCTATGTGAATATGGACTGATACAATGACCTTGGAAGCCGAAAAATTTCAATCATATTGAATAGAAAAAAATCCCACCAAAGGTTCAAACTTCTAGTTCGCAAAACTACTCACCCAGCAACAAAACAACTACCCCAATTTTCAACACCAGCCATCCTCAAAAACCTTGACCTACCCTCTTCAAGTAAACACGTAAACTCCTCGACGACCATCTATCCTCCACAGAGCCTGTCGAAAAAATCCCACTCAGCAACTATTAGGGCTAAAGAGTTGTCTAATGTCCTCACAGCTCTTACTAAAGAATCTCGAAGGTAGCTCAATTGTTCTTCTACTAGTCGTTATCCTACAATTTTTTAAGATGGGTTTGAGAAAAAGATTGCTGTCAACATTACTGGTGGTAGGTCAATATGCGAAAGGCCGATTGGGTAGGTACCACCGTAATGTCTGTTTCTCCCGTCAAACAGCAGTGTAAATGCACTGTTTTGTTTCGGATTGAAGGACATTGAACTCAGAATAACTACTAGAAATATTGAGACTTAACATCTTATGTCTCAGGATGGCACAGTGGAATGCCAGGCAGTGCTTTGTAATTCAAGATGTTGTTTGGTTCTGCGACTGCTTATGAGCAGTTGTATCGCTTACTATCAGGCGAACGGCATGCTCGCCTCGCCAGTGAATTGGCATTTTTTTATAATTTTTCGGTGATAAGGCCTTAGTCCAAAACGCCTCATTCTGATTTGTAATTGTCATCCCTTTAAAATTCTGTGACGTTTAAAGTGTGCGGGTTTCCTCACGTGAACCTTACCATTACAATCAGCTATAAATAATTGTGAAAACTGTAAGTATTAACATATTATATAATATATTGGAATGTTTTTTTTTTTTTTTTTTTTTTTTCAATGAATGACGAGACGAGCAAGCCGTTCGCCTGATGGTAAGCGATACGACCGCTCATAAACAGTAGCAACATTCCACTGCGCTCGCCATCCTGAGACATAAGATGTTAAGTCTCAATATGTCCAGTAGTTACTCTGGCTACAATGTCCTTCAATCCGAAACACAACAGTGCATTTACGCAGTGTTGTTTCACGGGAGAAATAGACATTGCGGTGGTACCTACCCAGATGGCCTCTCACATATGAGAATTAATGTTGGCTTAATTCAGTGCGTACCGTACCATACCGTAGGTATTAATAGTAACTTCAATATAAACAACACCCAGTAAAATAACCCTGTAAACACAATACATAGTCCTGACCCCACACCAAGAGCGAGTCTTGTGTCGTGGTTATCAAGAACTACGAGAGACTTTTCGTTCTCACAAACAACCAGACTTGAAATAAATATTTGTGGGCGTCACAAACATTTCTCTTCGAACTCGCGGCCTCTCGTTTCGCAGGCAGCGTCTAACCGACTGCACAATGAGGCTGTAATATATGATTGCTCTTTTTTAAACGCAGGCGTGACACCCATCAGGCGAGCGTCATGCTCATTTTATCATTCCCGCGAATAAAAGCCCATCGCTTCGTTGAAAGGTTATATTGTAAGAGTATCAGATACAATGAACAACTACACTGACCTGAAAGTGTCTGGATAAATGAATCTCTACTATTTGTTGGCGTAAAATTATTAATGGAAGGGTTTGATTAAATGATACCAAGCTTAGCTGGTTGTAAAATATTCTTTTAGTTTTTAGTTATATAATTATAGTACAAACCCATGTCTGTAAAATGGAAATACTTATACTAAGTATGCTTTTAGGAGCACTGACATATTTCGTGAAATAATAGTGGCAGGTCTATATCCCCAAACTGAGACCAATCAACTGTGATTTTTTGTTATTTGTGATTTTATTACCATTTTAGAGTACACAAACCTGCCAGTTATATAAAGTGCATTCATTATCGAGACTCCGATGACGACGCGACGTAGGGCTTCGACTGTGCTGGTAGACCCGAATGTTGAAATCGCTAGAAGATATATTTGAAAGTAATACCGTCTATAAGTACTGTTGCTAAATCGACATACTTATTTGTTGAAACATTTATAATTACTTGGTTGTTAATAACTTCGTCAAAATATATAACTTGTTTTAGCCTCAACATTTACTAAGTTGAGTTCAGTTGTTTGAGTTAAGTATATTACTTCCCTTAATTTTATAGAAAGCTTAGAGAAAAAATAGGAACCATATTTTTTTTGCGACTTATTGAGTAACAAACTGAAAGTCAAATCGATAAAACAGTGAGAACGTGACCATTAGTAATGGCTTGGTTTGCGACCTTAATCGTGGCGCGGTTTAATATTTTTTGTCCTTCAACATGTCGTTGACAGGTTTGAAAGCGTATGCTGTCGCTCCGCTGTCTCCAACCACTTGGACAATAAACTCAGATACTGGCTGTATTGTTAATTGTTGTGTTAGGTTCTGTATTAATAATGCTTTTGTATGTATCAGCCCACAAACGTCCCACTGCAGGGCACGTGCCTTCTCTACAATCGAGAGTACGATTGAGAGTGGTCAGGCCATATAGTCAACCACCCTGGCCTAATGCAGGTTGGTGGACTTTACAAACCATAGAAATTCTTATAAATCGCTATCAGTCAATATAGTATAGTCAGTGGTATGACCAGACATTCGAACCCGCAACCACAATCACGAGAGTCGCGTCTAATCCGTTGCCAACAAGCTAAAATACAACCATATCTAGTTTTAGTTAATTTGTTGTTCACTGCCTTGGTGACACTTTTATACTACGGAACAACTATGATACAATTCTCGGGTTCAAATCCCGGATCCAGTGCAGTTATATTGGATTTTACTATTGATTATCAGCCTTTGCTGCGGAGGGAAGTGGACAACTATTTGTTTCCAACTCCTCCTTTTGTTTTTCTTTCTGATTAATTTCGATGCGGGTTAAAGACAAGCTAGTATCCCTGAGAGACTCGCCGAGCTCCGGAGCTCGGTGTCAAATCTTTGTGTGCCACTGTTGATCCTGGCTGACAGGAGTTGCAGTGGCGGGTGTGAGGGCGGGAAAGTCTCTCTTCTGATGATCAGCCTCGAGTCAGGAAAACGTGCCCGATGTGGCGATAGACTCACCCACTACCATATTGAGGAACGGAACACACAAGGCGAAACGTAAGTGCCCTGAGAACTGCCTACTCTTTCTGGGAAAAGGCGTGAGTATATCTATGTTGACTTATGTATGTATTTAGTACTCGTATATTTGTCGTAGTTTTGAGATATACAGAACCGCATTGCAGCAGTGAGTTATGCTAAATGTAACATAATGGGAGGAATATGCTAATGCGGAGTAAAGGTGTTTTCATCATGTTAAATATATCAAAGGATTTAAGACATTTCTTGGAGCAAAGGTTAAAATGTGGTTAAATACTGAGTGGTGCAATGGACGGAATGTCGACAGATACAAAAGTTTCTAGGGTATCATCCATTTCATCATTGCTGTGAATGGCGATTCTAGCATTAGCCTGATGGTAAGCGATACGGCCGCTCATGGACAGTAGCAAAACCGAAGGCTTAATTTAAAGTTTTTAAGGGCAGTGTATTGTTATGTTTTTTTTTTTATTGCTGTGAATGGCGAGACGTGCAAGCCGTTCGCCTGATGGTAAGCGATACGACCGCTCATAAACAGTAGCAACATTCCACTGCGGTTGCCATCCTGAGACATAAGATGTTAAGTCTCAATATGTCCAGTAGTTGCTCTGGCTACAATGTCCTTTAATCCGAAACACAACAGTGCATTTAAGCAGTGTTGTTTCACGGGAGAAATAGACATTGCGGTGGTACCTACCCAGATGGCCTCTCACATATGAGACACCTACCACCAGTAAAAATATGTATTATTATATAATAAGGGATTACCATCACTATATCATTCCATTAAATAAAATTACCATTAGATATATATTTTAAAACCTCGCATATCTAATTATATTTATTTTATAAATAATCACTAAAAATAATTTAACAGATTGAATGTGTACTGATGTTACCAAAGTGTCGGTAAGAAGCTCTCAGTTGAGGGCCTCTTGAGAACTTCAGCTTATTACATTAACTATTGAAATGCTACATAAAATTATAAATTACTGCATTCAATTACAAATTATTTCATTAAGACATGGGATATATTAAAAAAATACATAATTTCATAGCATTTAATTTGATGGCAATCAGGAGATGAGTATCCATAGATTTATTATAAACTTTGTCCGCCGCACTAAGATTACATCAGTATCTTGGGCACACGTGTAAACATAAATCACACATGCAGAAAAGCCAATGGGGCGATTGACTTCTTTAACTTTATTTCGCAACTTCTGATGAAAACCGACTTCTTACAACCTTATTCATTCTGTATCAGCCCATAGAGATCAGTAGTAAAAAATCCAGTGAAGTTTCAACGATTAAAATATACACATATTTACTATAGAGAAAAATCGCTATGGTATGCAGGTTTCCTCACGATGTTTTCCTTCACCGTTTTAGTGCGTGGTGATTGACTATCAATACACACATGACTCCGAAAAGTCAGAGGTGTGCCCTGGGATTCGAACCCGCGACCACCATGAACATGTTGGCAGTCGCGTCTAGTCCGTTTACCAACAGGCCACCACGCACTTCAAAAAATAAAAAAATTCTATGGTATGTAAGTCCGCCAACCCGCACTAGGCCAGCGTGGTGGACTATATGGCCTAACCACTCTCAATCGTACTGTCGATTGTAGAGGAGGCCCGTGCCCTGCAGTGGGACGTATATGGGCTGATACAGACTATAGAGAATGTTACAGTTCACAATTTTGCACTGCAAATAATGTTATTTCCGATATGTATTGTAAGTTTTATGTTTGGGACATATGTCAATAGTTCTATATTTATATGATACTAGCGGCCCGGCCCAGCTTCGCCCGGGTACAAATAGATTTCTGTACGTATTATACATATAAACCTTCCTCTTAAATCACTCTATCTATTAAAAAAACCGCATCAAAATCCGTTGCGTAGTTTTAAAGATTGAAGCACACAAAAGGACATAGGAACATAGGGATAGAGAAAGCGACTTTGTTTTATACTATGTAGTGATTAGTAACAACTGTGTAAGCTAAGAAATGCTGAGCTAACTTCTAAGTTAAATACATATACGATCTTTTTGCTATAATATACTTTTTGCTATATAAATAAAAGTAAAAATAAAATTATGTCAAGTCAACACACACAAACTTAACCTGCTATTTACTTAACATTAGTTACGATTATTATCCGTGCTCAACTTTCCAACGCTTGTATGGTACCCAGTACGAATTAAAAACGATATAACAATATTTCTTATAGCTTTGATATCGTTAACCCAGCACGGTGTTAATATATTATTATTGTAGTAGTTTTACTCCGGCTTATTTTTAATTGTTTATGGCTTGCCTTATTGCATTGTACACTTTTCTTGAGACCAGAGTGTAACTTGATTGAAAGCTTTTTTGTAGTACGTTTTTTAAAGTGCTAGTCACAATACAATTATCTTGGAAGACATAAGTAATATAAATACAGACACAAGTAATAAACCGACCGAAAACTAACTAAAAGCTGCATTACGAAACGGGGCTACTAATTCACAAGAGCGACCAATTGTTCTCCTACTTCGTTTGACGATTGTGATTACCGGGATCCTAATATCCCGGGAGATAATATCCTTTATCGTTCACATTTCTGCTAAATCCTCTCTCATTTGTCAGCCTCCGTGGCGCAATCGGTTAGACGCCGCCTGTGAAACGAGAGGCCGTGGGTTCGATGCCCGCACCGAGAGAAATGTTTGTGCGGCCCACAAATATTTCTTTCGGGTCTGGATGTTTGTGACACCGAAAAGTCTCTCATAGTTCCTAATACCCACGACACAAGACTCGATATTAGTGTGGGCTCAGGACTATGTATGTGACTGTTGGGTGTTATTTATTTGTTTATTATTTTGAGAAACAACGTGTCTACAAAAATATACCCAACAGTCTCATACACATTCATGAATGAATACTAAGATCTACTTTTGTATCGTAGGTATCCAGAATTACGAAAGACTTTTCATATTAGTATTCCACATACCCAGATCCGAAACTTGTGGGCAACACACCATCTAACCGACTGCACCATGGAGGCTGATTAAGCACAAAGGGTTTTGTAAGAGTTATAGGCGATTCCTACTCATTTCTCAACGAGAGAGCAGTATGTTCATTTGCCTGATCTATCCAATAAGTAAAACAACTCTTCGTATGATCAGGAATAAACTGCATGTCTGAAATAGCAGTGATCGCATTAAATTATCGTGCCTTTATCGTTACAAAACAGAGTTAGCTATTAATTAGCCTAAGATTCCTAGAACAATCGTCGGCAGCCACAATAATAGCTTGCGTTTGACGCGATGGCTATGGAATCAAAATAGCAATTTGTAGTGATATGTATTTCCATAAATAGCTAACATACATTTACATGCTATTTTTATAAAAGCATATACATTTTACCTAAAAGTATAATAATAATAATAACTCTTTATACCACACAGAGAAATAACACATGTGAACGTAAAAAATATATATACACATAAAATTGGTGACAATAGTCAGCCTTATCGCTTTAAGCGATCTATTCCAGACAACGGGATTCAGAGAGAAAAGATCAAATTGTTACACGCGGTGCTTAATAAATACAATACACTTACTTAAATATTTATAAAATATTATATGTATATGTATAAATTATTATAAACATACAAACAATATGCGATCTAACAACATTCAACCCGAAAGAAATATTTTCATATGACACAAAAAAATCTCATTGCAGGAATCGAGCCGCAGCTTCTCGTTTAACAAACATCTTCGTCACCAATTATACCAAGAAAGCTGTCAACATTGTTTAAAATCACAGGCAAAAGTTAAGGAATTCTATCACCTAAAATTTAGAACAAAGCCATCACAAAGGACAAAATTTTAAGTCTCATAATGTTGAATTATTCCCAAATATTTATAGCCAAGAAAGTTTATTTATATCAGTTGAGATAAGGCACTTCAAAAAACCATTAATCTCTTTATAACCCAAATTATCCTTAGAATGAACATCTAAAAGTCATTATCGATTTGTCCCAATATGCTTTCTGCCTACTTCATGCCTTTAGGCGGGGATTCCCGGCTTGGGGTCCCGAACTTCCGATCATTCCAGAACCTACCCCAAGGGGACCATTGACGTAAGGAATACTAAGCTAAAATAAGGATGAGAAAATCAGATTGAATAGATGTGTAAGTATTTCAGTAGAAATTACAACTGTTTCTAATATATTGTTTTTTATAATGAAGGTTTATAATAATGAAAATAATCTTGAAGATCCAATAATTAAAATCTTTATAAAAGCCTGGCCCAGAGACAAAAAACCTCCATAATTTCCATTCGATCATAAAAATGGCTGATTAAACAATCATAGCGTATAAAAGCACCCAATCAAAGAGCGTGGGCTTTGGCGTTCGAAAACAGCCGAATTTAAATTCCGCTCCACACATAACCCAGCCAATTTGCGAAGGCGGGTTAGTAGTAAGAAAGCGGCCGGCAGACGCGTCCTACCCGCCGCGGCCGGTATCGATCGCACGTCGCAATGCGGCGGCACGCGATTTCCTTAACAGCTGATTTTGGAACACGCTCATTGGCCGCCACCATTTGTTTTGTGCGACGATTATAATGCAATTTATGGCGTGGCGTTCTTTTTTTGAAATATTTTTATTAGTTTTTTTTTATTTTTTTAGTTATACTATTTTTCTAAATTGTACGTAATACAACTTAAATTGTTTTGTATTAGGACGTTAAAAATATTTAAACAATATACCATACACCGGATACTAAGCAGTGCAATTCAATTACAGTATAAAAAAGTATTGTTTCCTGTCACCGGTGAACGCAATTATGCTGGCCAGTCCGAAATCAAATTTACAGGGGATAAATTTAGATCGCGTACAATTTGCATACGTCACTATGGCGGGTTTCACACAATCGTGTACGATGGTTACTGTGCATAGTCAGATATCCTGCGAGAAATGCTGAGGTCTTTAGCTAAAGTTTTATCATAGTACTACTTTAATATGCCCGCTTAATCCACATAACAACAAAAAGGTTCCAGTACTGTTAAAACAAAATCGAATCTTCTGAATATTTTACAAGTTTACCGAGCCATAATATTGAGACAATATTTTCTTTCACGTCTACGAAAAATAATGAAAAATTCTATTGAATACGTAACGAAGTATTAAAATAACTTTGACATTTATGTAAATTGATAGTGATTGATTAAGGCGAATTATGAACAACAAAATAATTATTATAAATATTAATGGTAAAATACAAACACTTTTTTACCATTATCCTAGTCATTTCCATTTCTGAAATGGCGCTTGCCTATTTATTTAATTATTAATATTAATTAGCAATCAACGAAGGTAATAAAATTGATGTTTCCACTTGTGTCCCACAACTGTGACTGCTGTGTGTATTTATTATCAACATAATCAACCAATGAAGTCGATACATTAAGTCTTGTGTGATGGGTATCAGAAACTACGAGAGACTTTCCGGTCTCTCAATAAACAAACCTGAGACAAATACTTTGCTCTATAAAACTTCCTCTGATGTATAATAACTTATAATAAAGCACAATACAGTGCAATTTTCAGTCCGTATAAAATTATAATACCCCTATAGCACAATAGAGAATATTAAAACTAGGTCTAAGCAATAGTAATAAAATGTTAAGTAGATGTAAACTGGCGTAACTGTTGGAAGTGCGCCAGTCCACCTGCTCGGTGCATTACCGAGTAACTTATGCACTCCTGGTACATCAGATGTTAAATATTGAATATTTATATAGATTATCAGGTGGCATTAATACAAGGTTAGTCATAAAAGGTAGATAAAGCCGAAAGAGGGATGCTGCTCTCAACATAATGAACAACTTTTATTATGGGGCCAACCCTGAAATCGCGAAATAAAAATCAGCTATTCCATAGAAAAATATTTCTTTCTTTGCAAGATGTATGAAACATATTTTTTACATTTATCGTAAGACCTCGAGTGAATGGTACACCAAATGTGCGATCGCTTTATCGTCAACGACTGAGGTTCCATAGCGTTACTACTGAGCATGCCGAAGATCGAGCAAAATGGAAGCGAATTAGCCGGAAGGCGGACCCTGGCATCAGCCGAAATAAGACCATGTAGAAAAAGAAAAAGGCGAATATCATTATATCATTTACAAAACACTTTGTGCTTAGACAGCCCCCGTGGCCCAGTTAGTTAGACGCCGGCTGTGAGGCGTCAGGCCGCGGGTTCGGGTACACATACAAAGGCCTTACATATGTACATATTTTATTTTTTATGTATTTATGTAATTTACATGGTTTAAATATGTATTTGGTAATCTTTTCACTAAATATATTCACTTCATTACAGATTTATGTCTAGTAATGTACAGATAAACCAGGTCACAGCAGTAACTAGTTTCTCACGAGAACACTGCATAATAAACTTACATTTTAATGTCTGACATAAGAAACGACACTGTATAAGCCATATCATCTGTTTAGTATATTACTTTGTAATAAACAGTGCTTCCTACTTTATTCAAATAATACATAAGCCTGTGTTCCCAAAGGGGTAGGAAGAAATACTATTGCAAACAACATAGCTCAAGCTTCGATCCCAAGCAACTATGTGTTTCTTGGGAACAACATAAACCAACCAGGACACCCATATTTCGCCTTGTATTTTCCATCCTACAATTTTATAGGAGGCGAGCCTATCACTATATCGGGCACAAATTCCTGACTCCAGATTGATAATGAATATAAAAATCCAATATCACTTTGTCCGACCTGGGATTCGAACCCCAGACCGCCTCAGAGCTTCTCAATCATACCGTGGAACAACTGCGACACCGAGGCAGCCCCAAGAAATAATAGAGCAAAAGCCTTAACCTTAGCCTTCTTACGGCCTGATTCATAGCCAGTTGTGTTACCTATTTATCTATCATTAGTTTACCTATATATAGCTATCGAACGTTTTGTCTTCTTCGATCAAACTGAATTCAAAACTCGTTTGAAAGGGACAAAACATGCGATAACAAAAATAGATTTTAAAACTGTCAATGTATCAAACGAGGTCTTCCACTCCGTACTTTTATTCTGACGTTCTTTTTGTATGGTTGACTAGTACTAAGCAGAAACTATGTCCGATAATGTCAAATAGTAATAATTATACAAATAAAGTATACTGATTTTTACATGTTCTCTCCTTTTTTAATAAGGTAGTATTTTTCGACAGTGGAACACGAATAAAACTGGTATCGATCCTACGCCTCACCTAAAGATAAACACAGTGACCTATTGAACGCCTACAACCAATGAACTTACACGGCCTTCGGTAGGCCATCGACCCTTTGTGGATGGTCAATATCTGTATCAGCCCATATACGTCCCACTGCAGGGCACGGGCCTACTCTACAATCGAGAGTACGATTGAGTGTGGTTAGGCCATATAGTCCACCACGCTGGCCTAGTGCGGGTTGGCGGACTTACATACCATAGGAATTCTTATAAATCGCTACGGTATGCAGGTTTCCTTACGATGTTTTCTTTCACCGTTTTAGTGCGTCAATAACAATAGCATTAATACCAATAGTTTTTCAAATACATACATACATACAAATGTATATATATAAACTCACTCCTTTTTTCCAGAAGGTGTAGGCAAAGATGCTAGTACATCAACGTTTTGTCTTGTGATTTCCGTCCCACATAGTAGGGGTGAACTTATCGTCATATCGGGCCAAGTTTTCCTGACTCCGGGTTGAAAATAAATTGAAAAATACACTATATATAAGTCACTATCACTACATCACTTTGCCCAACCCGGGATTCGAACCTGGGCTAGCTTAATTACCGTAGTACAACTACACCACGGAGGCAGCTCAAATAGTAAAGTGTACATATTGTCATTAAGGGCAGGTTTTAGCATTTCCTACGGTTTTTAAACGCTTATATAATAACTTTGTTGATACGCAAATAATACGCAAAAAATATCGTTTTAGCAAAATCTGTTGTGCAAACAATAATCGTGTAAAGCTTATAACATAAATAATAAAAATCAGTTCAATAAAAAAACAATAGTTTAATAAAATTCAAAAATATTTAGATGGATTAAATGAAAAATAAAAAACGTTAATGGTTATTCTTATTTTTTCAGATAGCGACCACAAAAGAAATTTCTCGAATTCCGGTGTTCGCCTTGAAAATACATCTCTGAACAAGCATTTATGTCAACTATAGATAACCAGGTAAAATATAATCACTGTATATTATTTATAGTTACTTTATAGCACCAAAATCACGCCCGACTGCCTCGGTGGCTTAGTTGTACTACGGTACGGTTACAAAGCTGAGGTCTCGGGTTCGAATCTCGGGTTGGGCAAAGATATTGGATTTTTCTACTCATTATCAGCCCAGAGTCAGGAATTTGTGCCCGATATGGCGATAGGCTCGCCACCTATCACATCGTGGGACGGAACATACAAGGCGAAATGTGGGTGGCATGGCACCTCTGCTTACCCCTTCTGGGAAAAGTGGTGAGGTTATGTATGTATGTACAAGAATGAGAAATCATATAATAAAAACCTTTATGTTTTATAACGCAAACTATTACAAAATACACCCCCTGTGTATTGAATAATAAACTAGAATACCTAATTGAAACTAATTACAACCAGACAAAACACAAAACGAATCCCTCCAACAAACGATATGTTAATTATATTTAAAACTAGGAACGTCCGATAGACATTCGTTTCAATAGGAATGGCATTAGTCGCCATCTTCGGCGAACAAAGAGAGCCCCGAGGGCCTTCACAAACCCCTAAGTACCGGCAAATTTACCTTGTTTAGTAACAATCTGGGAACGGAAAAAAATGTACGGAGTTTTATTTTGGAGAGAATGCGCATTGGAAATTTTAGACGGGCAGAAATATAAATTATTACGGATTTATTTATCATTGTTAAGTTATGAATAATATGTCACAAATTAACTGGTGGTACGTCTCTCATATGAGAGGCGGCCTGGGTAGGTACCACCGCAATATCCATTGTCCCAGTCAAACGACAGTGTAAATGCACTGTTGTGTTTCGGTATAAAGGAGATTGGAGCCAGTGTAATTACTGTACAATGTACATATTGGGAGTTAATATCTAATGTTTCAGGATGGTGAGCGCAGTAGAATGCCAAGCATTGCTTTGATATTCATGGTGTTTGGTTTTGCTACTAACAATGAGCAGTCGACTCGCTTACGAACCGATCCGTAGGAGAACAAAGGTTATCGATATAGCCCCTAGGATAAGCAAGTTGAAGTGGAAGGGCGCCGGGCACATCGCGCGTAGAGCTAATGGCCGTTGGGGCCGAAAGGTTTTAGAGTTGAGGCCACGTACGGGCCAGATTCGGATCAGGGAACGACAGGGCTCGTCTCGCCATTTATTACAATAAAAAAAGAATATAAAAAAAATAAGAATTGTATTTTTGTAAAATGTCTCGCTTCATAAATTACTTGTATTATTGATAGGTCTGAGTATTATCCCGAAATTATACATATCCTTCTTCACATATCTCGGGAATACTATTGGTAGAATATTCATATCCAATAGAACAGCAACTACAATCACAAGCAGTCCTACATACCTAGTCAGGTCATAAATTCTGTCACATGTTTAATATAAAATAATTGAAACAAGTTTATTCATTATGTAACCATTTATATACCAAAATGAACTGAACAAAACATAGATTCTTATGACACTAAAGTTTATTCAAAATGACCTCCGTGATTTTGAATACAGGCCTTCAATCTGCGCGGCCAGTTCTCTATCGCAGCACGAACGAGGTCCATTTCAATATCGGCGGCTGCCTTAATCAAGGATGTCTTGAGTGACTCCAAATTGGGCTGAGGTTTTGAGCACGCCTTTTCCTCCAAGTGTTGCTATATCTTGTAATCTAACGGATTCAAATCTGGACTGGAGGAGGGCCAGTCTTCGTGCCGGATGAAGTCGATTTCACGCGCCGCCAGCCAGTCTTGTGTGCTCTTCGCTCTATGAGCTGGCGCCGAATCTTGTTGGAATACCCAGTGCCTGTTATTGAACATGGTATGAGAAACAGGTTTCACAAGGTTCGTCGGGACTGTATTTTGATACACAACTGCATTCGTTTTTACACCTTTCTCACAAAAATGTACCTCTGTTAAGCCCCAATAAGAAACTCCCAACCATACCATGAGCGGGGATGGAAAATGACCTCGTTGGACACGCGGAATACGGTTGCTCGCTTCTTCACTACTGTATGCATACACCATATCATTTTGTTTGTTGTAGCTCTATTCTACGGTAAAAAAAATTTCATTTGAAAAAAGAATTTCCCGATATTTTTTCCCGCGTACCGCTTCAACAAAGCGCAGCATCTCTTCAGTCTCAGGTCCATTAGACGAGCATTCAAACGATGTCCTGTTTTTCTTCGATATGCCCGAAGCTCTAAGTCTTCATTTAACACCCTTTTCATCGTGGTTCTGCTTAACCCCATCTGAAGGGCCAACAGTTTCTGCTTACGTTTGGGATTTCTTTGAATTCGCGCCTTCACAGCTTTTATCACTGCTGGAGTCCTAACAGACCGAGGGCGACCACTTCTTGACCTGTCTACACTAGAGTCTTCATTGTATCGTTTGATGGTACGATAAACGAATCTTTTGGTTATATTCAAATTTTTCAGTATGTCAAATATTTGAATTGGCGCGTAACCGCAACGATGCAACGCAATAACTGCAATACGGTCTTCTTTAAGCGTCCACTCCATATTTAAAAATGAGTAAAATAATTCTAAAAAGTATACATTTATATTTTCATGAACAATTCGAAATTCGAATTCAATAAACTTTTTTGTGGGCAGCATTCTAAAAGAAAAGTTTTTACTGTGTGACAATACTTATGACCTGACTGTGTAATTGTAAAGATCAACAACTGATCACTATTTTAAATCATTCGTCTTTATAACATATACTGTTGATATTATGATATTATGAAGTCGCTGGTCCGTAAATAAAAAGTCACATTGTTTTTAGTATTAACACTTTTTTCACGAACCTTTTTAATCTCGGTCCGCTTTACAACTCTCGGGAAAGCGTAAAAAGCGTAACCGGCCAGAGAGATACAATTAAGCGAAGTAGATTAGTTGAGTTAATTCCAAAACAAAAATTGTATCGTTTCAAATAATAATTAACCGCGCCAACCCCTTTTAATTCGACAACATTTTCCTTTTGCGAATTACTTAGTGTCAAGAGCGAGGTTTCGGCGCTGACCCAAGGTATGAGATTATAGCGTTGAATCAGGTATATTATGAATTGTTATTAACCGACTTCAAAAAAAGAAAAGGTTTCACGCTGTATTTTTTTTTTATTGCAATTAATAACGAGACTAGCAAGCCGTTCGCCTGATGGTAAGCGATACGACCGCTCATAAACAGTAGCATCATTCCACTGTGTTCGCCATCCTGAGACATAAGATGTTAAGTCTCAATATGTCCAGTAGTTACTCTGGCTACAATGTCCTTCAATCCGAAACACAACAGTGCATTTACGCAGTGTTGTTTCACGGGAGAAATAGACATTGCGGTGGTACCTACCCAGATGGCCTCTCACATATGAGAGACCTACCACCAGTACCACCAGTATTTCTCTTTCTTCAGCAATTTCTCCGCCATTACCGCATCGTTTTTCATAATTATTTTTGCATTTGATTTAGTTGAAATACAATTTTATCCTGTTATGTAATTTTATATGTTGAAAGATTTGAGACCAAATGTAATGACAGTCGAGGATGCTAAACATCGGATGAAATTATGTATTTCTCTCTTTGTCTTCAGCCATAGAAAATCCACTGTTAAAATTAGACCTAACACAAAAAAATCCATACCAAACTATTGGAAGTGTGCTAAACAACGCATTTGTTTAAACTTGGTTAAGTCTTCTGTGCACCTTTAAGTTTACGATCATAATAAATTGCAGCATAACAATAACAGCATAACAGCAGCTTGCGTAGCGCAGATCGACAGACGTCAGGTGTGAAAGATGAGGTCGTGGGTTTGATCCCCGCACCGATACAAATGTCTAATTATAAGTATTTGACTCTCATAGTTTCTAATACCGACACTAGACTCAAGTGTGTGACTCAGTGTGGGGTCAGGACTATGTATGTGACTGCTAGTTGTATTGATTAATTTATTGAATATAAATGTTTCCAACAGCATACCGGCTGTTTATTTTTAAAAAAATATGTGTACCACAATCAAGCAAGTATCTATTATCCAAAATGTATCTTCTCCCATCACTTACACCACATAATATAGCCGGAGGGAAATTTAGCACTCAAGAAGGCTGCGAGGGCGCCGCGTGCCGTGCTCGGTACGGTGAGCAAACTCGGACGTCATGTTTATACCACCGCTAATGATGAACACTGGATATTTATAAACTTATACAGATTTGATGGGATATGTACTTACTGGTTTCATGAAATTTTGGATCAAAGACACTTTTTCTAGTTAAATAATATGTTATTATCGGCAATAGAATATATATATGTATATGTCCAAAAATATAAGATGTCCTTACTTTATTAACATAAAATTAGAACCCAAATGTAAGGAAATCTAATATCAGATACATCACATACAATAAATTCAATTCAACAGTTCAATAGTTTAATTTCTTTAATCTCAGGGAAAACATTCGTTTCAGTCATAATTTTAATTCCATTCAGTCATATTAAAAAGCTTGAAGGCTTAACAATGAAGAAAATTGGCTGGCAAACAAACATATATTTAACAACCATAATACTCTTCTGTTCTCTTTTCTCCAAGGGCTCTTAAAACTTGGTAGATCCTACACTCAAAAATACATATTTGAATATCTGTGTTGCTGTCGCTACGGCGTCAGATATCATCACTTGTTAGCGCGATGTCTAAAATTGTGCCTCTCACCCGCGACTACGTTCCATCCTCATTTTATGTACGAAACTTAATGACAAAAGACTAACAGAAACCTTGGTACAAGGTTAACTTCGGCAAACATTATTTATTTATTTATTTATTTAATCTTTATTGTACACTGATTTATTATAACTAGTGGTCGCCCAGGGGTCGAAATTCGACCAAATCAAGAAGAGAAAAAGTTTTTACCTGTATGATGATGTTGTTATTCTGATAATTCGTGCACATTTAAATGTACGTATCTCTCAAAATCACTTATTTATCCTGAAGTATATGCAATTACTGAAATCGTAAACTACAATAATTGCTTTGAACCAGCAATAGCAAATTATACATATGTTGTTATTGAAGATTGCTGCTACAGATCTTTCTTTATGCATATAATGATAGTCCGTGTACATTTAAATGTATCTTACTACTACACAATTTGTATAAGCGCTCAGTATTTCACGTAGTATTCGTCAAATAAATCTTTTCTGTTTGACATTCAATAAAACCACAGTAAACAAACTTTTCTGTTTGACATGTCAACTATGTCTTTAATAAACAAAAAAAAACAATTTGATCAAAGAGTATGTAAAAATACTTGTGTATGCGTGTGTCAAATGCATGCTGGTTTGTGTAATGTTTTATTTATTGATATAATGTACTTTTTATGCATTATTATTAAAATCTTTTTTTATATTAAATGAGGCAAATAAAACTTTTTGTTTGATATGTCTATGTCAGAAGAACAAAATGAAAAAGAAAAGATAAAATTTGACAACAGAGTATGTAAGCGTGTACAAATACTTGTGTATGTATGTGTATGTGAAATGCATAGTAGTGTGTGTAATGTTTTAATTTTTGATTTAATGTACTTTATAAGCATTATTATTGAAAAATATTAGCGTCCTGCACTTCTCCTACATATAAACTATAAGTGTGCCAAATTTTATGCTCCTGCGTCCGCGCAATTTTCGTAAAAAGGGGTCCAAAGTTTTTGCATCACGTATTAATATATGTATAGACTACAAATACAATAAAATACAAAAGTACAAAAGGCGGTCTTATCGCTCTGAGCGATCTCTGCCAGACAACCTTTGGATGGATATAAGGGAAGGAGATTGAGAGGGCAGTGTAAGAATAAAGAATAAAAGCTCAAAACGAAAAAAAAAGAAAAGAAAATAATAATAATAAAGTAATTAATATACAAGTAATAATATAAATACATATTTGTAACATAATACACATACACAAATATATACATGTATATACGTAAAAATACAAATAAAATACATACAATATATATACAGGGTATATCAAGACTGCTACCGAAAACGAAGCCGGGTGGTAGTTTAAGCGACTTCAGACACAATGAACAAGTTGCAACAGAAAAAGTTTGCAAAAAAAAAGCCACAATTTTTTTTTTTTGTAATTTTTTTCTTATGACCATATTTGGGTGGTAAATACATTTTTTCCTAAAATAATAGTGTATACCATTTTATTTATAAATAATCTAAGGCATAAAAGTGTTTAAATTATTATTTTAGCAAAAACTATGGATTTACCACCTAAAAATGAAGATATTTAAAAAATCATAAAACATAATTGACGCGTTTCTTTTCGAAATTTTTGGTTGCATTGTGTTTGTAGTCACTAAAACTACCACCCGGCTTCGTTTTCGGTAGCAGTCTTGATATACCCGGTATATATAACAATAAATAAATAAAATCACATCAATATAACCTGTTCATAGCGAAAAGTTATGCTCTTTCATCAGCTTTTTGAAAGACGATAAAGTTTGAGCCTGTCTTACCACTACAGGAAGGGCGTTCCATAATCGAACAGCTTCGACAGTGAATGATTTATCCGTAAATATAGTAGTGTGTACAGGCATTCTCAGTTTAAGGTTTTCCGACGATCTCAAGGATCTCGAATGTGACTCATGATGAAAAAGAAATCGTTCTTTAAGGTAAGAAGGGGCGAGAGGATTAAACAAAATATTGTAAAGAAGAGAGAGAATGTGAGTATTCCGACGAAGCCGTATAGGTAACCACTTGAGCTTAGCACGAAACTCGGAAACATGATCATATTTGCGTAATCCAAATATGAATCGAATACAGAAATTTTGAAGGCGCTCAAGTTTATCAAGTTGCACTTCGGTGAGGTCTAGATAGCTGACATCGGCATAATCAAGGATGGGAAGAAGGAGTGCTTGTGCAAGTGAAATCTTCGTGGCAATAGGTAGAAAATTGTGTAACCGCCGCAAGGACCTTGCCGAGGCAAACAGCTTACGACTTACTTCTCGAAGCTGTGGACCCCCCAGGTGAACGATTTATCAAAGTGTACACCAAGATTTCTCACAGTTTCACTGTATGGAACAGTGACCCCATCACAAGAAATACTTGGTAGTTGGGTAAAATCAAGTCTCGAAATCATCCTGGGGCTGCCGACAACAATAACCTGAGTTTTCGATGGATTGACTTTCAAGCCATATGCTTTGCTCCACTCACAAATATGATAAATATCTAGATTTATTGTGGTAATCGCACTTACTATTTTGTCTAAAGGCGCTCGAGTGTAAATTTGTAGATCATCAGCGTAGAGGTGGTAGGAGGAGCGAAGATGATTAGTTATGGAGTTTATAAAAACTGCGAAGAGTAAAGGAGATAGCACGCCACCCTGTGGAACGCCAGCAGAAACAGTGCTCCACGAGGATAAACTTTCCTCAACACTGATGCGTTGTCGGCGTCCGTACAGATAACTGCGAAACCAATCAACAGCCGTTGGAGATATGTTAAGAGAACACAGTACGCTCAGTAGGATATCAAAGTCGACGGTATTGAAGGCATTGCTAAAGTCAAGCAATGCTAAGACTGTTAGCATGCCTTCCTCCATACCAAACCTAATGCCATCCGCAATATGAGTCAGAGTTGAACATTCTGAGAATTACTCATTAGGTTTGTTGCAGTGTACATTACCTGCGATATTAAGTTGTGATTGTTATCTGTTAAAAATCGGTCCTGATCTCTAACTAAAGATAGATTTCGATCAAACCAATTGAATGTCATATGCGGTCGCGCCAATGATTAAATAAATATAAACACATCCAACAGTCAGATACAGTTCTGACCCCACATTAACATCAATTAAGTCTTGTGTCATGAGTATCAGAAACTACGACACTTTTTGGTCTTAATAACACCTAGATTCGGATCTAATTGACTCGGGTCAATTACTTGTGGGCCTCACACACATTTGTGTCGACGCGGGAATCGAACCCACGGCCTCTCGTTTCACGGCCGGCATGGATCCAACTGCACCACAAGCAGCCACATTCAAGATGTTATAAAAAAAAACAATTGACTTAATTTGTTATATGTCGCCTAACTACATTATGTCAGTTTAGTAAGTCAAGGATACATAAGAAGCAAAGGAGCAATCCACCAGTTTTCCGGTCCAGGCGATCCCTCGTTTCTATACACCTGGGGAGTTACTCTATAAAAACGATACAAACTTCGAATGTTCGGACGCCGTTCGTAAAACTTCACTGATGTGCCTAGATACAACACAAAATGTTGGATTCCTCTATCGTACGTCGCAACAATAAACTAAGTTCGGAGAAAATGATAAGTATAATAAAAGATTGTATTGATTTTAAGAAGTTTTACTGGTGGTAGGTCTCTCATATGTGAGAGGCCATCAGGGTAGGTACCACCGCAATGTCTATTTCTCCCGTGAAACAGCAGTGTAAATGCACTGTTGTGTTTCGGATTGAAGGACATTGTAGCCAGAGTAACTACTGGACATATCGAGACTTAACATCTTATGTCTCAGGATGGCGAGCGCAGTGGAATGTTGCTACTGTTCATGAGCGGTCGTATCGCTTACCATCAGGCGAACGGCTTGCTCGTCTCACCATTCATTGCAATAATAAAAAAGAGTGGAAATCTTATATCTTACTCCGGACGTCGAACGACCGAACATTCGAAGTTCGTATCGTTTTTATAAAGTAACCCCTTTAGTTTCTACAAGCGGGACGAGAAAACAAGAGAAAAAGCCGTCAAATTGTGGTGAAAGTCGAAAGATAATCCTTTATCCCCAACCTGGCACTTTGCTTACCATTAGGTGCACTGCAGTCTTTACCAAACTAGTTTTTAAAAACTCACTCATTTTAATACAAAAAGATTTAAATGTGAAATGAAATAGACAGAACGGAGTCACAAAAAGCTAAGTATCATACAAAATGCATTATACATCTCCGGTTTAGCGCGACGAGTGTGTCTTCATTTGTCAGGTTTAAAACGTTTCTCTCAGCGAGTATGAAGTGTACATTGTTTGTATTCTAATTCTGTTACATTTTATTTTATATGCCCTAAATTTACTGTAACTTCGTTGTCGGATTTTGAAGTATAAAACATACTCGTAAGTGTGATTAAAGTATACTACATTATTTTCAAGAAGTTTTCTAGGCTATTAATATGGAGCATGGGTGTCTTTTCGATAGTATCAGACTTACTACAATCCTATATAATAACTTCGTGTAATTATTCCATCTCAGGCTTTTTAAATGATGATTCTGTCAAATAACGTTAATTTGTTTATTGTATATTTTTCTTGTAAATTCACGCAAGTCTAAGAAACCATTATTCAATTTTTCTCTTTATATTTTGAGCAGCGGTAATCACTTTTGTATCCCGTGAGTCATTTGGCCGTTTGCCAAACATTTAAAATAAATAATTCTTTCTTGAAAAAGTTTTTATAATCTATAGGTGATAAGTCTCAACAAATGGTCACAGACCTTCCTCTTCAGTCACAGGAAGTCCACTGCTGAACACAGGCCTCCACAAGGATCTCCACATCGACCTGTTGGAAGCGGACTGCGTCGACTTCTTGCAACCTTAACCAAGTCGTCGGTCCACATTGTAGGCTGGATTAAATGAGCTATTTATCTTGCGATTCCAACTAGGAATTTATCCGCAACACGTTACATTGTGTCCCAGTGCCGCACTGCGAAATTTACTCCACTATTCCAAAAGTTGAGCAGTAAAACTATGAAGATTTTTATTGTCTAGTACTAGGTTTGAATTCAGAGCAGGGACTTTTTGGAGTCATGTATGCATTGATAGGCAATGACCGCGCACTTTACCAACAAGCATGCCAATCGTCTCGTGATAATCGATACGACCACTCATAGACAGTAGCAAAGCCAAACACCGTGTATTACTAAGCAATGCTGGGCATTTCACTGCACTTGCCATTCTGAGACATATGATTTTAAATGTTCATCCGTCCAGTGCTCTGGCTACATAAACCTTCAAACGGGAACATAGCAGTGCATTGTGTTTCGCGAATTAATGAAATGAAAACATTGTGAGGAAACATGCATATGCTTATTTCTACGGTACCTATGTGATGGTATGCTTTTTTGTGTTATTTTACGTACAAATATAACAATATTATTAATATAAAACATTTATACCAAACAGTATTATAATAGCTTGTAAGATGAGCCAAATATATGGATTTTAAATGAAAGAGTTAGAGTATATTGGCGACACATTACCTTCTCTTTCACCCGCACACTATGATGCATATTAGGAATAGTAACGTCACTCGGTTTGTAAATCCCTTTTCTTTAATTCGCACCCCAAGATTTATAAAGTTTCTATCTTGTTTAATTCTGAGTGGATTGAAAAATGGTTAATCTGACGAAGCATCAAAGGAAGGATCCTTAAAGTAAGGATCAATTACTGAATCTCAGGTAATTATTTTACTTAAAGTACCTTTGTCGATTAATACCGAGTTGACGTAGTTGTTAAATCACGTAGATTTTCTGTGAGATAAAGTTATCCTTGTTTAGCCAATTACAGTAGTCAAGATTAGGCAAACCATGACCCTACCACTTACAATTTGTGTTGAGCGGTTAGATTGCGGATAAAATTAATAACTTACACTTGACACATTAAACAGCTACTTGTATGTGGCTACTAGTAGTAGTACTGTACTGTAGTACTGACGTCACAATAACATGTTTTGTCGCGACAATTTTTAGTCCCGCACATTTGTTACTGGTTCGTCTATCGTATGTGAGAGGCTAACCGGATAGATGTCTCTGGAATGTTTACTTCTAACGCCCAACATCAGTGTAAACGCACTGTTGTTCTGGTATGAAGGACAATATAGCCGAAGTATCTATTTATGTGATTTTGGGTAATAAAATTAAAAAAAAAATTGGTTCTGTAAAGTCCACCAACTCGCATTAGGCCAGCGTGATAGACTATATGGCCTAACCACGATCGTACTCTCGATTGTAGAGGAGGCTCGTGTCCTGCAGTGGAACGTACATATATACAGATACATTAGTACTCTTTGCAATTGTTCTATATTATTAGATATATCTCTGTTTTCTGTAATCACTACATAGTATAAAACAAAGTCGCTTTCTCTATCCCTATGTCCCTATGTCACTCTGTCCCTATGTCCCTTTGTATGCTTAAATCTTTGAAACTACGCAACGGATTTTGATGCGGTTTTTAACAGATAGAGTGATTCAAGAGGAAGGTTTATATGTATAATACGTATATATTATTGTACAGAAATCTATTTGTACCCGGGCGAAGCTGGGCCGGGCCGCTAGTTATTTTAATAAGGGCCATTCAGTATCATTCAGAGTTCGCTGACTTTACATCGATGTTCCGTTATATATTGTTCACTTTATCCATTTTTTTATTAGGTTTGTAATAATTAATTGCCTTATGCTTAAGATCATTCGTAAGCTTCACCTTATGTTGATCTGGTTTTGGTTAATTGAACTCATATTTTTGATGTTAACAAACTCTGTGCAAGTTTTACTCTCCAGTTAATGAATGCACGAAGAAGGATACATATGTACTTAAATATAAATGTAGTGTTATTTTGTTAGCTATTCTACTAAATAAATAAAAATATACCTATAAATATCGCGCTCCATCTCAAAAACTATTACAGCATTATTATAATGTAAAGCAAGTTCACCCTTATCAAAGCCATCTGGATGCCAAAACGTGTGAACAAAGAGGTTTGTTTGAGCACGTGAAAGCATATCGACACGTCTAGATATGGGTCGATGTTCCGTATATCGCTTTGGAACGAGAATTTTAGTATTATATTTTATAAAATTGACATTTTGAAAAAGAAATGTCTATTTCTCCCGTCAAACAGCAATATAAATACACTGTTGTGTTTTGGATTGAAGAACATTGTAGCCAGAGTAACTACTGGACATATTGAGACTTAGCATCTGATGTCTCAAGATGACGAGCGCATTGGAATGCCAAGCAATGCTTTGTGATTCAAGATATTGTTTGGTATTGCTACTGTTTGTGAGCAGTCGTATCGCTTACCATCAGGTGAACGGCATGCTCGTCTCGCCATTCATTGCAATAATATAAATAAAGGTATTCGTTGTATATATTCTTTATTTCTTGTAGTACAATGAAGTGTAATAATATAAAATAAAGTAAAAATATTCCTATAGACCCATGTTATCATCCGTCACCAATCCGAAGGCCTCAATATTAAAATATTTACCACAAGGAGGTGTCACGTGGTCCAGTTCACACGCGTTGCCTACCACATTATATGGTATACCGACCTTGGGCTGAATTCGGCTGGTCGATACGATTTTTCGTCATATCACGTGACCTTAGTGCTTGTTCAACGGTCTACGAATATTTGGACAAATGTTCGGTCCATTATTTGGTCAAGGACCACTATGGTGTAATGGTGATAAATTGTACGTAATTTTGTAATAGCTCTATTTTTTTTACAGATATAGGTAATCAAAACACCCAATTTTTACAGAAATATCCTCACATACACTAAAATAGGTTTTAAGTGTCACGAATATAAAGAACTGCGAAGGACTTCACATTTCCAAAGCAGACCTAAAGCCTAAACCTAATCATTTAATAATTTATGGGTTGATGTTTTGTATTTTCATCGAGCCCAAAGCTCCTTGTTTTACATGCAGATCACTAACACATAACAGCTGTTCCCATTATTACAATGTGAGTATAAAATAATAAAAGGGAATACAAAATTTTATTAATAAATTTGAGGCAATATATTAGATTTCATTTCGTAGCAAAAATTCTCACTTGTATAAGTTTCTTAAACATATGAATCAGAGATGTCCATCGTGAAACATAGGCTTCATCAAAAGTTATCCACAATACCAACAATTAAATTAAATACACCCAACAGACCATATCATAGCATGATATCCATCGTCTTGACTCAAAATAACGAGTGTTACATCATAGAACTTCGCTAACAAACACCAAGATACAGAAAAAAATTGCGGTAAAAAAAAACTGGACGTTGGGATCAAATCCGGGAGTTTTCATTTTATACCAACTCCGCCACTGATACTTCCAAACCCTATTCTAAAAGTTAATATTCATTTCTGTGATTAAATACGTGGAAACTTTATTGATTTATGTATTTTAAATTATTTTAACTAGTTACTACACGGTGGTCGCGGGTTCGAATCCCAGGGCACACCTCTGACTTTTCAGAGTCATGTGTGTATTGATAGTCAATCACCACGCACTACAACGATGAAGGAAAACATCGTGAGGAAACTTGCATACCATAGCGAATCATAAGAATTTCTATTGTATGTAAGTCCGCCAACCCGCACTAGGCCAGCGTGGTGGACTATATGGCCTAACCACTCTCAATCGCACTCTCGATTGTAGAGTAGGCCCGTGCCCTGCAGTGGGACGTATATGGGCTGATCTGTATACTGACACAGTATAATAGAAGACAAATATATATTTACTATTTAAATAAAAATAAAATATTGAAACAACTTTACACTCAATACGGCAGATATCAATATAAGCTTACAAGTAACGTTAAACTGAATCGCTTACGATCATTGTATCGAGTAAAACATGAGAGGCTGAGAGGTGTAGATCATTGATTTTACGCGCTAAGGTAAGGTAAGCCGGGGAGAATCGGAACGCTCTCCTAGGCTTTTCTTGCGAGCTCGCGTCGGGCTTGCGAGATTATCGAAAATATCCGACTCATACTTGAAGCAATATTTATATCACTTTAGAAATTAATTTGATTATTGTGTTAATTGATTTATGTTTTCGGCTTCTTTTCAATATTTCTTTTTTATTTTGTAGAATCGGTAAAAGAGCAAAACTTATAAATTTGTAAGTTCTTCACAACACCTATTTAATAGATGCCTTACTGGAATCATCAGTAAATTTATAGGCGAAAACAGAAGGAAAAAGGCTGGAAGTTGGGACCTTCGAGAATCACACTCCCCGCACGAAATACATCAAATCCGTCGCAATACATTAGTTGTTGTGATACACGCCACCCAGGTTCAACCTTCTATTGTCATTCAAAGTATTCATAGTGTATCTTCAGCGCTAAATGAAATCTAACTATTGATAAGAATTATTAATAGTTAGATGCTCGTTTGCCCCCTATAAAAATAAAAAAAATATTAGCCTGATCCTTCTGCCCGACGTAATTCAAGATAACCACAATCTACCCCAAGCCCTGAATCAAATCTAACAATTAATTATAGCCCCAACTTCGAAAACTATCGGTAATTATGCCAGTATAACCTAGCTCACGGCAATGAATCAAATCAAATAATTACCACCTTTATAACCTCAAAACTATAATTTTGGTATGAGATAACCATTCCTATTTCCACATTCACTTAGCTATTGGCTAACTATTGACAGCCTCCGTGGCGCAGTCGGTTAGACGGGGGTTCGATCCCCACGCCGAGAGAAATATTTGTGCTGCCCACAATTACTTATTTAAAAAAAAAAAAAAAAAGACTCATCTTAATGTGGGCTATGTATGTGATTGTTATTATTATTTATATTGAAGTTACTATTAGTATAATTATTAACTATGACATAAATATTCGTGATGAAAGCAGCTAGACAAGGGTGGGTCCGACTGAGAACTGTACTCGTATAAAGGTCGCGAGGTGAGTGAACCCGATGCCTCGATGCATGTTCCATATTCTATACTCGATTTTATTATAAACAATAAATATGTTATTGTGTTGTTTTAAGTGAATAAGTTTTTGTTCAGAATCTGGGAGTTTATTTTCATTGAATTTGTAAATCAATAGTTCTTCGTAATAATAATGAGGTTTCACATCGGGACAAATATATAGTATAGGTATATTTTTTTAAGTCTCCCGATTAGATATTGACGTTCATGGCATCAGAGTCAATTCGGGTCTGTCTGATATGACTATCGATGTATTTATCTATGTATATGAAATTATGAGTATTGTTTTTTTTTATCTACGGTATGTAAGGCCGCCAACCCGCACTAGTCCAGCTTGTAGGTCTATATAGCCTAACCCTTCTCAACCGCACACTTGATTGTAGAGGAGACCCGTGCCCTGCAGTGGGACGTAAATGTGCTGATACAGATAGTAAAATAAAAAAACTCACATAAAATTGTTTGACATAGGAAATGAACCGAGGATCCCACAGCTTACAGCTCATAAGTGCTGTTAGTCCAACGCCACATAATTATTTAACAACAGTTATTAAAGGCAAGGCAAACACATCACATAGACATGTTATAATTACGTCACAGCATTACTAATTATGTCGGCCACAGCGACGACGCCTTGTTATAGATTCATACGGCTTGGCTATTTATATTTTTCTATAAAAATATTTATAAAGCGCCCGCAGTGTACTTTTTTATCAACACTAAGCTATAAAAAGAATTGTTTGATCTATTATTTTGCATTCTCTAGGATAGTTTTCTTGGTATATAATGGTAAAAAAATATTTGTAATAAACCATATAAATATGTGATGTCTTGGATCCAGCCTGAGTATAACCAGTTTCGAGCAGGCCAATATTGTCTTAATTAGCGAAGAATAATTAAAAAGTGCGTAATTTCTTAGAAATCAGAACAATTTCTTTTATTTCTCTATGTTGTGACCACCTTTTTTATGCTTTCTAATCCAGTCTATCTTTAGGTTGTCTGGAAGAAATCCCTTGTAGCGATAAGACCGCCGTTTCTTACAATATTTTTAAGCGCTTTTCTTAAGATTTCAACGTTTTTCTTTATTCATGTATTTACGGATATATATTGGGGTAAAAAATTCAATTAAAATCTAATTGTATTGTATGTACAATATAACTGCAAGACTCTTTAACAATTCAAAAATGGAACGAAAATCTTAAGCCGTGACCTCGTGAATAAAACTAAGAAACTAAGGAATAAAATTAAAAACTGTATGGAACATTATTCAGTGTATAAAAAAGTTAAAAGTGAGTTTATAATTGCAGCCAGTGCAAACTCCGGCTAAGCTTTTCATGCGAGCGTGCATTAAATCTCGAACATGTACGGTGCGCGGCTAATTTGCATATATTATCGGCGACCTACTGCGGGCCTTTGTGGGCTTGGAACACCATAACTCTGTATATATACTCGTAAGTTTGGATCATGGATGTATTGCCAGCTCATTAAATCGGTAGAAGAGTGGGAAGGAGAAAGGATTGGAAATAGACAGGGGTATTGGGCATCAGGGCTCTGGCCAAACGAAATACGTCAGCAAAACTCAAGTTGGTCTCCTGTGAGATAGTGGTACCGCCCCGGGAAAGACCATTCATGCTGAACCTTGACTGAAAGCAGCTTGGCTCTATTACTTCCGAGCTACTTGCTCAATTAACGTGTTATATTCAGTTACCATGGTTAAATTGTAGATCGTAAAGAGTAAATCTAAAAGTATACTTTACACTGTCCTCTCTTTATTTTCCTTTTATGAGTCCGCCAACCCGCACTAGGCCAGCGTGGTGGACTATATGGCCTAACCACTCTCAATCGTACTCTCGATTGTAGAGGCCCGTGCCCTGCAGTGGGACGTATATGGGCTGATACAGAAAGAAGAAAGAAGAATTACTTAATAAATCAGTAATTCGCTAATAAATCACAGACTGTATATTGATAATTTTGGCTTACCAGGGTTATTCAAATTTATACCTTAAAAATCCACCAGCTTACATTATATTTAAGATGACAAGAGCTACTAAGAACGAAATAATGATTTTTCTTATTTTTTTTTTAATTTTCTTAATATACGTCATCTCTCGCAACAGCGTATTGCACAGACATCCACCCACAAAACCAAATTAGAATTTAGCACAGGCTTAGTAAATATTAGTTAGGAAATAAGGTAACTGGGTACATAACAGTATAAGCGTTGCATAAGCGAAGCCTGGCCGTCTGCGCGGCGAGACGCGCTGGCGGGGCAGGCGGCCAACTCGCTCCCCGGCCGGTGCGGGGATAATGCAATATCGGGAATTTGAGAAAAAGACTAGCAATAGTACTGTAGATAGGTAGGATTAATATATGATGGACCTTACAGTCAGAAGGGTGAGAGAAAGACTAAAAATAGTACTGGAACTAGGTGGATTGATTGATGATGGACTATAGACTGTCAGAAGTTTGGGGGAAGGACTATAAATAATAGTGGTAGCTGGATTAATAAACGATGTAACATCTGGCCTATATTTGGCAGTGGACTTCCTGTAGCCTACGATAGAAAGACATAGATATGATATAAGTATTACAAGTGTCGTTGACATCAATCAAACTAAGAGTCTTTGTGGCGCATTAGGTAAGACGCCGACTATGAAACGAGAGGCTGTATGTTCGATACCCGCACCAAAACAAATATTTTTGGGGCCCGCAAGTATTTGTCTCGGAGACTGGGTGCTTATGAGACCGAAAAGTCTCTCGTAGTTTCTGATACCCACAGCACACAGCAAGAGTTTATTTATGTTAATGTGGAATCACGACTATACATATATATAAATATAACATGAAGGCAATTACTAAACTTTAGATTGGTTCCCTGTTAGACAGCAATACTGTATCTGTATCTGTATCAGCCCATATACGTCCCACTGCAGGGTACGGGCCTACTCTACAATCGAGAGTACGATTGAGAGTGGTTAGGCCATATAGTCCACCACGCTGGCCTAATGCGGGTTGGCGGACTTACATACCATAGAAATTTTTATAAATCGCTACGGTATGCAGGTTTCCTCACGATGTTTTCCTTCACCGTTTTAGTGCGTGGTGATTGACTATCAATTCAATCAATCAATCTACTAAGGCAGTATTGACAGCAATACTGCCTTAGTGTATCTATCTAATTTACACTTTAATGTAATTCAGCTCCAATTTGTACAGTTACTTTACAGGGTCAGCTCATAAACTCACTTTATTAATAGACCTTTTTCAAAATACCTGAATGATTAATTATTCCCGTAACATAGGATTTCACGGCACCGTTAGCGGCGGGGTTTGCTTTAAAAATTGTATATTTCACTACAGTTTTGATAATTATTTCATCGTGTGATTTTTTCTAATAAAATGCTTGATTGTACGTCTCGAGCATAATATTTTCTGTCGCTGTACAACTGGGGAAAACTGTGCATTGTGGAAACATTTTTATTCTTGTATTTTAATGTGTATAATGTGTCGCATTGCCAATATGTATTGAGAATACATAGCAGTCTATGAATACCGAAATGATAGCACATAATATGTTGAATGACTACCTCCTCCAATTTGTGATCGAATTAATTAAAAATTTAATACATATTTCTTAAATTATCCAAGGCGGAAAATATTGTTGTAGTATTCATAAGTTAAACATAGCAACGCTCAAATATTAAATTATATTAATAAAGTAACTATAATAATATCCATACGTATACGTATTATTTATATAAAATAAGCACGCACAAACTGGCAAACACAACACAAAGGTTCATCCATTTAACTTTTATCTTTGCATCGCGTAAAAACTAATTGCTTAACCGATACGCCACGGCCGTCAAACAACCCTTTACAAAAGCGATAACAACAAAGAATCACTTACAACGCATAACGGCGTAAAATTACCCACCCACATAAAAACTGATTCCCACATAATAACCGTCAGGTAAGACAAATGGCGGGTGATGTAACGCGAACCAGGATACCGCTACGACGCTACGACGCTACACCGCTACGGTACTACGTCGCTACGACGTAGCTCATTATATATCGAAAGCTCTCAGTCGACTGTAGACAGGCGAACTATTTCATTCCTTACTATGTCTGTTTGATAAATGGTAGGATATGAACAAGTTTAATAGATTTTAAGATTCTTATAGAGATTGCGTAAGACTGGTAGAATTTTCAAGAATGGGTTTTGAATAATTTGTTTTGCTGGCTTTGCCAAATGTCTTGTATGAAAATTAAATTGAGATGACTTAGACATTTCAACTATAAATATTGTGTATGATGTATACTATGAATGAATATAGAAGATATTATTTAAAAGTAATACATATTGTTATAATTTAAAAATAATACATATTTTAAAGAAGATATTTAAAATATGTATTACTTTTAAATTTTAACAAATTAATAATGAACTGCTCTGATTTAAACCAACTTGTAACTTTTGTAATAATCACTTTATTTTAAACTGGTTTTGGAAAGAGCAATACTACAGTTTCTTGCCCGTTCTTTTCTAGTGAAAACCGCTTACCGAACCGAGTGGTAGATAAAAAATGACAGAATCTAAATGATGTTGAACATTTCAATGTATTGAATAAATAATTTTCATTTCATTTGAATATAAGATATACCTATATGAATATAATCTCGTATAACTTTTCCATTTATATATTAGATAATTTACGTCAGTTAAAAATTAATTAGAAAAATAATTCTACAGGAACAAACCTTTTATACCTTATTTACTGTGAAAATCCCCAGCTACAATTACATCCTAGTTAATTGTATCTCCCCAGGACACGTCCTTGGTACAAATTACAACATCTCCATACAAATTGAATGCTTATCTAGACTAGAAGATTTCCGTGTTTACGTCGCAGCGAGTGCCAAGAGTGGTGCAATGCCGACTGCGCGGTACTCGATTCAAATCCTGGATGTAGGTCGGACTTGGCTCGCATTTTTTGATACTTTTTTGAATGAAATTGGTTTATGTGATTGAATATTAGATTGAATTGAATATTGGTGATAGGAATATAATTAATTTTTATAACTAAGTTCTTTAAATAGAGGCTGTTTTATGAAAAATTTCATAGTCAATGGATTTTTAGATAGTTTATTACGTTGAATATCAATTACATAGAATGTATTTGTTATTGCATACAGGGTATATCAAGATTGCTAAAGATGGTCATTTTAATGACTACACAATGCAACTAAAAATTTGGCAAAGAAACGCAACCATTTTTTTACTCTCTCTACAATGTTCTTAATTCCAAAACACAACAGTACATTTATACTGTTATTTGGCGCGTTTTCCATGGGAATATGCTCGACTTACAAGCTGTGAACTCTGTGGATTACTTATAATTAATTGCAATTGGAATAACTCCCCAATCACCCCGGATTGGAATTAAAAACCCTCCATTCACAAAAACTGTCTACACACTGCCTTCAATCCAACACCACTACCACCAACAAGCCCATTAAATGAAGAGTTTATACTCGTAGTACATATACGAACTTCAAGCCCACAATGAAGCAACAGCTCTGTAACATCGTGTATGGTAATTGAAACTAATGGAGGCTCGACAACTCTCTGCGGAGGCACTCCGATATACCTCTCAGCTGTGGATATTGTAGTGATCACTTGCAATCGTAACAGATAGGTTTAGATGACCTGGACTTTAATTATAATTTATTGGTGATTATTGCAGTTGATTTGCATTATTTGTTTATTAAAATTGAAAACTAAAATATAATATTTGTATGATTGTAGCACACTACACACCAAAGCCCCGGCCTGGCGACACAGGTCACAACCAGGTGGCTATTAGATAAGAATCATGTCGGCGACAAGCGCCTGCACGTGTTGCCCACCGATGTGTTTGCAGCATTTGCTCTTCTCAGTTGCCCAGCGACATTCCAAAACACTATAAAAATGTCCATGTCGTTTCGAGCCGGTGACGTGTCATCAAAAAATGTTTCCAACGTGTAATGAGTGAAGCCGCCGGCTAGCCCGCCAACAAAATCCCCCCTCAAATCGTTAACTCTCTACTGAGTATCGTGACCCCTTCTCTAATTCACTTAAAATATTAATGATGAACGAGTCACGACATTAATAATAAATACACCAAACAGTCGCACATAGACCTGACTCAACTTTAAGATCAGCTAAGTCCTGGGTCGTGGGTATCAGAAGCTACGAGAGAATTTTCATTCTCACAAACACCCAGACCTGAGCCAAATATCTGTCTCGGAGCGGGGATCGAACCCGCGACCTGTAGTTTCACAGCCGGCGTATAACCAACTGCGCCACGAGGCTGTCAATATAGTAGTTTTAGTGACTTCAGACACAATGCAACTAAATTTTGTGCAAAAAATTGTTACGGTTTTTTTTGTTATTTTTTCTATCGTCGTATTAGGTTGGTAAATACATGGTTTTTTTTCTTAAATAATAGTGTACACCCTTTTATTTTTAAAGAAGCTATGGTACGCAAGGCTTTAAATTATTATTTTAGCACAAACTATGGATTTACCACCCAAACTGGTTATTTATTTAAAAAACAATAAAAAAAAATTGTCGCTTTTCTTTGCGAAATTTTTAGTTGCATTGTGTTTGTAGTCACTAAAACTACCAACTGGCTTCGTTTTCGGTAGCGGTCTTGATATACCGGTTATGATGAGATATTACGATTATTGTATGTATAATTGGCAGAAATGTTCTGTTCGGTGTATAATATGGTAGGCTCAATTCCTTATCCGGTGCGAAAAATTTTATGTACTTTTTGTATACTAAAGCTGATTGGAAACCAATCATTTTAAAGGTTAACCCTATTCAGTATAACCGCCCTGACGATAGCATCTGATGGATGGTTTCCAACGCACGTAGGCGTAGCTTATACCAAATTAGACCTAAACCCAAGGTCAAGGTCGCGACATTTGGCCTATTGATTAATAAAGAAACGGTATTATGAAACTAATTGTTAGTTTTTTGGTACAAGGTCTTTTGAAGGATTGGTTTTGATGACAGAGGAGCCCAAGATTACGTTGAATTTCAAACCACGACCTTCTACATTGTCAGTATAATCGTCAAGCGTAAGAAGTCCCATGCTGAGTAAAGTTCTTCCTTAAGGATCTTCGCAATGAACTGTTAGAAGATGTTTGCGTTCAGCAATTTACTGCCAACCTAGTTAGGTCACCTGTGCCTCTCCCAGAACAAAAGGTATGTCTAGTTTTTATTTCGTCATCATAAACTCACGCCCTTTTCCCAGGTGAGGTAGGCAGTGGTGCCATCAGGATACACGCACACAGATACCCACATTTCACCTCGTACGTTCCGTCCCACGTCGTGATGGGGGTAATCCTATCGCCATATCAACTGGTGGTAGGTCTCTCATATGTGAGAGGCCATCTGGGTAGGTACCACCGCAATGTCTATTTCTCCCGTGAAACAACACTGCTTAAATGCACTGTTGTGTTTCGGATTGAAGGACATTGTAGCCAGAGCAACTACTGGACATATTGAGACTTAACATCTTATGTCTCAGGATGGCGAGCGCAGTGGAATATTGCTACTGTTCATGAGCGGTCGTATCGCTTACCATCAGGCGAACGGCTTGCTCGTCTCGCCATTCAATGCAATAAAAAATAAAAAATAAAAATATCGGGTACTTAAAAAATGAATTGAAAAATCCGCTATTACTACGTCCGACCGGGGATTCAAACCCGAGACCTCAGCTTTGTAATCATATTGTGGTACGACTACGCCACTGTGGCAGTTTATTTATTTATACTTTTTATTGTACATCTCATGTTACATAGGACTTTAGATAGTTCTTTCTTTCTTCAAAGCAAAAAAAATAATACAATCAAATTAAAATAGTCAATAAACAACAACAAAAATCATCATATTTATCATCGAATGTAAAATGATAACCCTTCTTCCCGCAACACGTAAAACATCCATTAGAGTCGCCATCGGGTATATTAGACCGCGCCAACACGGTTAAAAACTTTGTCAGCACTGCACACGCTGTGGCTTTGTGTATCTGACAGCTGTCAGTGACGTAACTAGTGATGCGGAGTTCAATCGATGTGTCGAAAAATCAGAACGAATATTTCTTATTTTGTTGCCTAATGATTTTAGTACATGACTAGAACATTTATCAAAACTAAATAAAACGAAGTTTACATTCAAATTTTGTATTATTCTTGCGAAATAGTTTTAAGATATGACTAGAATATTTATAAAAATTAAATAAGGTATATTCAAAAACACACAAAGTATATCTGTTCACATAAAGGTAGATTGTAACATAATGCCTCAAGCAATAAATCCGCTAATAATATAGTTGTTTGTTTATGAACCTAAATAAATAAATAATTAAATATTCGATTGATTTAATATCCACATGGTTTTCTATATATAAATAATTTCGTTTAACTGAAATAAAAATATTATGCGCATCAAGTTTATCTATAAGTAAATAAAACAATATTTATAAAATACATTTGACTAAAATGACTATCAACACATCGATTATATCGTTTCAACCAGTAGCGTATAATTACACGCATAAACTATTCTATCATATTTTATTTCCTTCATCCAAAAAAAGCTAGTTCGTATCTCTGCCGCGCCATTAAGCATCCGAACAGTTTGCAGGCCCACATGTGCTCTCCTTACTATCCCGAGTCCTTCAACTGAAGCATTGAGGTGTAAATAAGCTGAGATAATTGCATTTAATGCTGAGATATATTCTTACAGCCTCATTCATAGACATTTTTAAACCTGTTCTATTTATTGAAAGTATTGGTCCTTTCGACCAACTTTTGAATTTAGTTTGAGGGAATAAGACAATATACTCTCTAACAAAAATAGGTTTTAAAAATATGAATATTAATAAGTTTTATTTTAATATGAATAAGGCCTGTAATGTCTATTGCTTTAATTGATTTAACAGGGCAACAAAAATAGAATATACGTCATCAAAAGATAGTGATCCAACTATTAGTATATCTGGCCGACTGAAAAGTTATGACGTTTTTTTGCAATGAATGTGAGACGAGCTTGCCATTCTGATGGTAAGCGATAAGACTGCTCATGGAGAGTAAGAAAGGATTTTTACGACGCGGTCTGCACCCGCGGCCGCCGCGGTTTCTGGCCTTGACAAAGCGGCGCGGGCATAAATCCCTCCACGAAATATGCTCTTCTTTGTCATATATGTGCATCTGCATTCTGCCGGCCCGAAACCTTGCAAGGCGCGGGTGCAAGCCGCTCGTGAGAATCCTCTCTAACAAAACCAGACAACACCATGAATTACAAAGCAATGTTTGACATTCGTGATGATGATGGCGTTCGCCATCCTGAGACATGATGTTAAGACATATTAAGTCCAGTAGTTACTCTGGCTACAATATCCATCAAACCGGAACACAGCATTTACACTGTTGTTTGGCGGAAGAAATAGACATTGCAGTCTCTCACATATGAGAGACTTACCACCAGTAAAATCAATAATTCATTATTGGCCATACTCAGACTAAACCCGAAACAATATGAATAGCGGCTCGTTTGATATCATTATGTACTCGCAAATATCGGTCATACATACAACAGCCTCCGCGGTGCCGTTGGTTATACGCCGGCTGTGAAACGAGAGGCTGCGGGTTCGATTCACACGAGACAAATGTTTGTGGTGCCCACAAATATTTGTCTGGGTGTTTGTGAGACCGAAAGATTGCTCGTAGTTTCTGTAACCACGACACAGGACAGAATTGATCTTAATGTGGGGTCAGAACTATGTATGCGATTCTATTTATTTTTTATCATCCCAAAAACGCGACATACTTGCGTGCTTAATTATATTTTCTTTCCACATCATACAACACTCATTGCCCAGGCGGAATAAAACACCACCAAAACGTGATTCATATCTTCAAACCTCAAAAGATTTAAAGCATATTAACCCAAAGGATGAAATATAAAGTAAACAAGGCGTGAAGTGCGACATGTTTGTTTACGATTCCAAGCGTTTTGCTGACCGCTCGCAGGGACCGAAGCTCGCAAACACGCGGACGTGTTCGGCATAATCAGTACTAGTATTGCGACATATTTGGACTTTGATACGTAATTGTCGGAGGAAAGATACATCTATATTTTTCAGCTTGCGCTTATGTCACATATATAAACTCCATTTTTTCCAAAAGTGGTAATCCCCTCAGGTAAGGGGAAATCTCGGGTAAGTGATATTGGATTTTCCAATTTATTATCAGCCCGGAATCAGGAATTAAGGACCGATATGGCGATAGGCTCGCCCCCTACCACATATTGGGATGGAACATACAAGGCGAAATGTGGGTATTGGTTTGCACCTCTGCCTACACCTTCTGGGAGAAAGGTGTGAGTTATATATGTATTTAAAAATTTATAAATCTATACTACTATCTATACTGAATTTTAACCTAAATCCTTCAATACTAGTAGTATAACAACTTACCTACATTCCAAAACCTCACAGTATAATCGACTAAAACATGGATTAACGTAAATAAAGTATTTCCTAGAATAGCATATTACTTACTAATAAACAGTTTTAAGAAATAAATAAGACGACAACCAAAAATTAAAACTAAATGAATTTAATCTATATAACAATATAATCAATTATTTGGTAAATATAATATAACTACTATGTATTGACCTGTCAACATGTCATTTTATTTCAAATACTAAACACAAAAGTAACTGTATAAACACGATCACTTATCAGTGTGACATCGTCTCTAATTACCAGGTGGTAGGTCACGACGCGGGATCGAGGTCATGTTCAAGCCACAGCCTCTGTTGTATACGACACTCGTGCGCGGTAATTTGTAATGTACAATGAACATTTAAGTGGCAATTAGGAATTAAGTAATTATTTTAGTATTCTGTGTCAGCCCATATACATCCTATTGCAGGACACGGGCCTCCTCTACAATCGAGAGTAGGATTGAGAGTGGTTAGATCTTATAGTCCACTATGCTGGCCTAGGCTGGCGGACTTCATTTTATTCTTAACTGCACACAAAAAAGGAATAAAGAAACTACAAATTAACTAAAAAGTATAGTTAGCAGTCTTATCGCTTTAAGCGATTTCTTTGGATGGATTTATGAAAAGGAAAAGAAGAGAGGGCAGTCCAGAATATATAGGGCAGCTCCAATAAATAAGAGGTGAACGGTTAGAGGTCTTTATAATTAGTGAATTGCTAGGGATTAATGGTGAGTGTGGATATCTATAAGATTGAGTGGAGTTTATAGCATAGCCAGATATCTTTGAAAAAAATATACTAAGGGTAAAATGTTTCAGTTTATAATAGTCATCTCCTGAAAATAAATCTTCCATCCTAGTAAGTGGTTTTACCACCTTACAAAAGCGAATTTTGTGGTCAACTCGCCGGATGCCCAATACCCTTTTCTTCTTCCCATCTTTTCCAGCTCCCCTCTCGATTTGGACGGCCTGTAACACATACATGGTCCAAACGTTGTGTGGATGTTCATGGGCGGCAGTGGTCACTTACCATGCCACGATTTGCTTACTACGAAATCTGTATCTGTATCTGTATCAGCCCATATACGTCTCACTGCAGGGCACGAGCCTACTCTACAATCGAGAGAACGATTGAGAGTGGTTAGGCCATATAGTCCACCACGCTGGCCTAGTGCGGGTTGGCAGACTTACATACCATAGAAATTCTTATAAATCGCTATAGTATGTAGGTTTCCTCACGATGTTTTTCCTTCACCGTTTTAGTGCGTGGTGATTGACTATCAATACACACATGACTCCGAAAAGTCAGAGGTGCGCCCTGGGATTTGAACCCGCGACCACCGTGAACATGTTGGCAGCCACGTCTAGTCCGTTTACCAACAGGCCACCACGCACTTACTACTTTGCTACGAAATAAAAAAGCTAAAATTTGGGTCTGTTATATTTACCATTTATTTGTTTCGTGTATAAGTATTTTTAAGACGAGAAAGGCCTATTACCAACAACATACATAAAACACTATATTATTACTTTGTCACTGTATAAATACCCTGTCATTTTTACGGATTGCCTCTAATGATACACAAACTAAAACCTGACTTGGCAAACAGCTTAACCTCAAATGAATGGAAACTTGGGCGATACATCAACCGCCTATATTTAAGTCTATTTAGCGAATTCATAAAGTTTTTGGCACAACAGTAGGTGTGACTACCGAATAACCTAAATACGTTCCCGGGGGCCGGAATACTGAGTTTTATTCCTCGCTCGCGTGATGTGAAATACTATTGAATAACCTGGCTGGGCCATGAAGTTTGATGTTTTTTATTGCTAGAATTGGGGAGACGAGCATACTATAAGATTGATGGTAAGCAACACAAGCGCTCATGTACAGTAGCAAAATAACAGTATCATGAATTAAAAAGTAATGCTTGAAATTCTGCTTGGCATCCTGAGACATAAGATGAAATCTCAAAAATTACAGTAGTTACTCTGCCTTCTTCGGCTTCAAATTAGAACACAACAATGCTTTGACTTGAGAAATAAATGTTACGGTGGTACCTACTCAGGCGGCCTTTCATATATGAGAGATCTACCACCAAAAGTGTAGAGAAAGGTGAAACTTGTAACACGAATTTAAATTTCACAAATATAGAGAGCAAAAGACCAATCAAAGTTTTGGAAGATTAACGTGATTTACTTGATACCCAAATATCCTATTAAAATTAAAAGTATTAAAATTAAAAGGTTATTCCATTCTCTAAGGTTGAATGGATAGCGGCTGTGACAAATGACAGCCTCCGTAGCGCAGTTGGTTTTACGCCAGTTGTGAAACGTTAGGTCGCGGATTCGATCCCCGCACCGAGACAAATATTTATGTGATCCACAAGTATTTCTTTCCGGTCTGAGTGTTTGTGAGACCGAAAAGTCTCTCGTAGTTCCTGATACCCATGACATAAGGCTCGATCTTAGTGTAGGGCAGGACTTACATACTGTTGGGTTTATTTAATTATTTACTTACATTACAAATCACGCCTTTTTTCCAGAAGGGGTTGGCAAAGGTGCCAGGACATTTTACCTTGTATATTCCCTCCCACGATGTGAATGTGGCTTTCTAACTCTGGGCTGTAAATGAAAAGAAAAATCCACAAAAAATTGTAACCGTACCCTAGTACAACTACGCCACCGAGGCAGTCGCACGGCACCGAGGGAGAGTTAATTATTTAATACTTTTTTTAGTTTCCCCGCTCGTCTAGAGGCCACGGCATCGGCGTCCACCTTCCACACAGAAGTAAGGTTATACCGCCGCACCAATAACTCACGCCGCGAACCATAACCCGCTGTGTTCATTATTATTAACCTACACGATGTTTGTTCACAATTAGTAGCTGTAATTTTTATGGCAAATAATTAGTCTTTTTCTAGAGAAATAGAGAAAATAACTAGTGTTAGAAACATTGTCGCTGATGTCTGGGGGCACGGCAGTGCCCCCTCCAAGTCGAGCTAAAAAGCGGCACAGTCGTACCATCCTTTTCTCGAAGCAATTCAGACCATTTTCAACCCCCCATAACTTCGTTGTGGTTAAAGCAAGAAGCCTGAATTTGAACCAGTAGTTTAAAAATTATAACTTGTCAAACTTTCGTAATTTTGTCACTCACTGACTGACTGACCGATCATTAAAAGTCTAAGGCACTTTTAGCAGACATAGAACCTTCAAATTTAGAATATAATTAGTATTTACACTAAATTAAGGGAAAATTTAAACATTTCATAATTTCTGTCTAGTCTTCTAGATACACCAACTGCGTGAATAACTTTGTAATCCCATATAAATGTATAGGATTACAAAGTTATATTTCCAGTTAATAATTCGTTGTACCCGCATATAATGGAATAATAGTTGTAGATAGGTATATATATATATATATATATATATGAGGCATAACAAGAGGTGGGTATAGAGGCGGAAATGGTGTTTTAGCCCATGAAACTGTACAACATTCCACTAGAAAAACATGACGAAGATAAACTTGCAAATAAATAGATTAAATAGCTCGAAAATATCAATTACCATGAAAGAAAGAACACTCTTAATCAAATCCGCTATACCTATTTGTGATAAATTGATACCTTTAAAAATAAGAAAAAACTATAAGGCAAAGGCTTTAAGAAAAATCGTTTTATGTGTTCTAGAAATAAAAAGTACCGAAAAGGAAAAAAAATAGGATTCTACAAAAAGACGTGAGATCCCGTCAAAAACATCCTGTAAAAAAATACCAAGTCTCGCAGCTCAGTTTTTCTACCGCAAAAAGTTGTGAGATCCATGTAACACCAAGTCGATTAATTTATTTAGTCCTTGCTTAAGGGACCTTCTGTATAAAGTTATTACGTAAGTTATTATCATATCAACATTAAAAATTCTTTACGTTTTAAATAAATAGATCGACTTCTGGAAGGAAGAGGAGGCCCGAGGCCCGCTCCCGACTGCTGGGTTTGGAGTATATGGGCTGATACAGATAGCATGAAAAATTAAATTAGCTGGTCATGTAACAATATCTCTCAGAAATGTTCAAGAAGTATTTGCCTTGTTGTTTCGTTGGAATTCTGCTATTGGCGAAAGCTCAATAATTCTTTATATCCTCCTAGAAAGTAAAAAAAACTTATTTTTTTTGTATAATATTAATTATCATCGTAATTGGGTATTAAATTAAAATAATAATGTATACACACGCATATTTTTAAACATGAAATGGTACGCAAGATTTTAAATTATTATATTAGGCAAAACTATGTATGTACGAAAAAAAGACAAAACTTAAAAAATACTAACATAAAATAATAAATTTTAGTTGCATTGTGTCTGCATTCACTCAACCTATCACTTGTCTTTGGATTCGGTCGCAGACTGGATGTACCCACTTTACGCCGATTACCAATAGCAAATATAAACTTAATATTTATATCCTCAATAACAATTTTAAAATTACTCAGGTATTGTTAAGAATAACTAGCGTTTGGAAATTCAAATATTAACTATTGGTACTTTTATGTTGATTTAAGTATGGATCTCCATGGTGCGAGCCTGCTGGCTATTACGTTTGACATACGTCATGTGAAATAAAGTTGATTGCGAAATAACCATCGTTTCAATCCGGTTGCTTGTCAGCTTTTACATATTTATCAGGTACATAAACAAATTTGTGTGTGTTTTTTTTTATTGCACTGACTGGCAAGACAAGCATGCCGTTCGCCTGATGGTAAGCGATACGGTTGCTCATGAACAGTAGCAAAACTAAACAACAACTTGAATTACAAAGCAATGCTTGCCATTCTATTGCGCTCACCACAGAACAGATGAATATGGTTAGAAGGGAAATACAAGCGTTTGACGCGTCGCAAGGTGGTGCTTAAAAATCATCACTGCCGCGAAACGGATGATCTGTCAAATCAGTCGCTGTCGAAATGCCTTGGAGCGAGGTGCTCCTACGAAATAATGTAAAAATGCAGATTTGTGCTATTTTATGTTGCAGTTCCAATACTAAAGCGTCGAATATCAATAGAGGAAGAATTTTATACCACTATTAAACCCGATTTTATTGATTTTCACCTTTATTTCCAAAAAATGCGTTTTATAATTACGACATTTCAAAGAATTCGATAATATGATAGACGACAAATCAAAAATATACATTGCTGATTACGCGTACATACAATGCACGTGAATGCCAAGTTCCTACGCAATGCATACGACTCATTTTTGTTATGTCATCTTCGAAATTTATCATTTGTCACACAGTGTTGTAGTCATGTACATAGTAACCATATGGATGTAGTTACAGATTTCGTATACTCGTAAATCAGTTTTCATAGGCATTAAACAAAGAAAATTAAATCAAATCCTTTAGTAATATTAAATTGCAGTACTCGTAACGTTTGATAACGTTGACGACCTATACTTATGTTCTAATGTAGTAGTACAATTGCAAACAATAAGCTAATAAATTGACAATTAACAATCAGCGTTAGATTATATTTATTATAATTATAACGACATTTTAATAATTTATTGATTTTCTGACATATGCTTGAACATGATTCTCACAATGTCAAAGTTGTATTTGTTTTTTTTTTTTATACACGTGTGGTGAAATTAAAATAGTTTGTAGTATATTAATTTATTGTCATTCATACTTGTAATTACTGAACTAACTTATTTGTAATTTGTATGCCTAGACTGGGTTGAATACAAAGAAACTTTGTATCTACTGAATATCTGTAATAATGTAACTGTATTCTGCAAATAAAGATTTGATTCGATTTGATTTTCATAACTCCGCCAACTTCAGAACAACATATATTTGTGTCTGAATATACTTTATAATATTAATTTATTCGTTTGTATGTTTCCAAGAGTTAGTCTATAAAGCCAACAGGTAGAGACAATTGGATTGCTACAAAATCCAGTACGATTTGTTCTAAGTATTAATTTTCGGGAAACAGAAGATGATAAAAAAATCTGTATCATAAGTAATATACAAATCAAAATAATTACGGGCAACGCTTATGGAAAAACTGCATCATGGGTGTGAAATATTGAATTACTGTATGAAAAATCAAAACCAATGACGCTATTGAGTAAAATAATCATAATTTTATTGTAATAATTTCATATATGTGCTTTTCCAATAAAAATGTATGTAATGAGATATTAATCTCACACACAGCTGAAAATCTTGAAAATTCTGTACATATAGATTAGTAATATTGTAGAAAAATTAAAATTAACTTTCAGTATTAGATATTGTAGTCTCATTTATTTTCATAAAATAAATTCCGGTCTTATAAGAAAAACATATTTCCATTATTTTATCGATACTTTAAAGCGACTATTGCAAGCTTTCTATATTGGGTTTGTAGAGGTTTTGTGTTTCCAAAACGACGACGCTGGTTTTCATACAATTTGACGGCTATTGCCTTTCTAACCATATTCAACTGTTCTGTGGTGCTCACCATACTGAGACATAAGACTTTAAGTCCAATAGTTACTCTGGCTACAATGTCCTTTAAACCGAAACATAACATTGCATTCTAAGGTCTTGGATGAGGATGTCTGGCGTGAGAAATAGACATTACGATGGTATCTACTATAGTATGTACTCTGTGGTATACACCCAGGCGACTAACATATTGAGAGACGTGCCAACAGTTGACCTCTAAGCAATTTTACATGAAAAATATAACGAGACAATAAAATAGTTACTTCGTTAATTTAAATATGTACGTATGTATCAGCCCATATACGTCCCACTGCGGGGCCCGGGCCTCCTCTACAATCGGGATATGAATATGTAGTTTAATTATGTCGTTACTTTATTCATTTGAATGTGATGTGATTATCTTTTTTGTGGCGTACACAAAGGTAACAAAGCGTTCATAATGATCCGAGTAAGTTTGTCGCATTTTAGTTCCCAACGACCTAGCATAATAATTATAGCCACCGGCATGCGATAACTAAATCTAATGCACTGCTCTTATAATTTGGTAAATTGTTACACTAATTACATTTGTATGTGACTGTTGGGTGTTATTTATTATTATTACAATTCTCTTGCAAGTTTAAAATAATCAGCGTCCGTGGCGCAGTTGGTTAGACGGCGGCTGTGAAACGAGATGCCCGAAACGAACCCGCTGTGAAACGAGGTTCGATCCCCGCACCGATACAAATATTGATGTGATCCAAATGTATTTGTTTCGGGTCTGGGTGTTTGTAAGACTGTAAGTCTGTGTGTCTCTCGCAGCTTCTAATACCCACGACACAAGACTCGAACTTAGGGTGGGGTCAGGCTATGTAACTTTGGGGTGTATATATTATTTAATTTAAATATATTCATACGAAACAAGATTTGAATAAGGGAATATAATAAAGGAATGGAACTAGACTATGACGCTTAAAAGGCAGAAAGGTGTATTGATCGGTCTTCTAGATGTATCTTCCATAAGTACAAAATGTTTTATGTTACAAATCTTTAATGCACGTTTCCCGAAAAATAAGATTTTTTTAGTTAGGTATCTATAATAACACTAAAGGTGCGATATTATGTCTGAGCATGGCGAGAGCAGTAGAATGCCAACCATTGCTTTGTAAATCATGGTATTGTTTGGTTTTGCCACTGTCCATGACCGATTGTATCGCTAACCATCAGCCGAATGGCACGACCACCATTCAGAGCTATAAAAAAATTAAAAGAACACAACTTGCGGATTTCATTGGCTTTTCAGAAAGCAGTCAATTATTTCCTCCCCCGTTTGTGATGACGAGGCTAAAACATTGGCTTTTGAAATGAAAACGACGTACACAGACCGAGTAGGGAAACCGAACTGTTGCATTAATATACTTTTATTATTACATACATACATACATAAACTCACGCTTTTTTCCCAGAAGGGGTAAGCAGAGGTGCCAGAGCATCCACATTTCGCCTTGTATGTTCCGTCCCACGATGTGATAGGTGGCGAGCCTATCGCCATATCGGGCACAAATTCTGATAATGAATAGAAAAATCCAATATCTTTGCCCAGCCCGGGATTCGAACCCGAAACCTCAGCTTTGTAACCGTACCGTAGTACAACTACGCCACCGAGGCAGTCAGACTTTTATAATTAAATGTTGATAAATAAAAATACACCCAACAATCACACACATAGTCCTGACCAACACTAAGACCGAGTCTTGTTTCGTGGGTATCAGAAACTACGAAAGACATTTCGGTCTTTTCGGGAGCGATAGGCTCGCCCCCTATCATGGAACGAATATCCAAGCCGAAACGTGTTGTATTTCGGCGAAATGTTTTTATTAATTGTATTTATTATTCATTTTATCCAAACTACGAATATGCCTTAATAATACGAAATGCACAAAAGCATTAATTTAGCAGTATTATCGCTCAATCTTTTCTAGACAAACTTAATACATTGCTACGCCTATAGTTACGAAACTTTAATCTTACCAAGCATTTACTTTATTATTATAATTTTAATAAATATTTTTACTATATGGCTTAAACCCCTCGCAATTATACACTCGATTGTAGAAGAGGTTCGTGCCTTGCAGTGGAATTTATATACCTGAACCTGCATATCATAGCGATTTGTAAAATTTCTAGGGTGTGTAAAGTCCGCCAACCCGCACTAAGCCAGCGTGGTGGACTATATGGCCTAACCACTCTCAATCGCAGTGGGACATATATGGGCTGATACAGATTACTGTAGGTATAGGTCTACCAGAATCTCATGGCATTTTGGGAAATTTGAATGTACGCATTGCAACACTGGGGTAATTGGATGAACATATTTTGATACTTTAAATAATTGTAATTAATTATTATTCCAAATTGACATGTTTTTTAAGTACAACTTTATAAATAAAGTACATAATGTTTTAAGTATAAATATATAGGCAATTTAAACATTAAAATGACTTCAAAATTGTACTTATAGATTACTTTTTTTTTCAGTTTTACACTATAATATACATACGTGCCTTAGTATTTATAGAGGGAGCGCTAGTACTTCCAAAACGTAGATGAAAATGGCGGTAAAGAGCCACCAGTATCGTTTTAATTCTCTCTTCTTATTAGTTCTCACTTAATCAAACAACTTTCAATTTCTAAATTGTAAGTAGTTTGATTATGAGTCGCTTTTATTTAAATAATTATTAGATTCCAAAAATGTTATACCAAAGATGCAAGATTATAAAATAAGATAACGTATTTATGTAACGTATGTAAGTAACTTTATTTTCAGTATTCTTTATTTAATTTACACTTTAGTCTGGGCTTATTTCTAAAGATCCTGGCAGTACATCATGAGACGAAGGTGTTGATGATAATTATTTATAATAAAGATTACTTCTGGGATTACAACTTTTCACTAGAAGTGCAAAATATATTATTGTCTGATGGATCCTTATCTAAAATCTCTGGAAAGTCCTGCATATAGGTATTTAATAAAGTACTATTTAGTTTCATAAATGATATCAAAGTATATACGATAAAATACATTTACATATCCAACACTAACCAAAAAAAATTAAGCATCAAAATTATTCACTCCAACTAATTTGTTAAAACAACGCTGATTTTAAAATCGTCGATTTTGATTAAATTTGACCAAATTATACACGGATCTGGCGATAAACCTTGTATACAATGTGTCGCACTTGTAATCATTGAACGAATTTGTATATTTTCGCTAAGGAAATATAGAAATCATAAAATATTCACATCGAATGACATAACTCAAGTTTTGAAACAGCTGTTGACCGATGGTATTGCCACATAAAAATCTTTATGTTTGTTTTTAATTTTATGCCATGAGATTCTGGTAGACCTATATTAACCTAACCGAAACCTCGTCAAATATTTCTAAAATCCGCCATCAAGTTGGCAGAAGGGCTGTAATAAAAGCCAGCGGTATCGGAAAAGCCATTTATTTGTCGCCATCGATTGGTACGGAGTGGCGCGCGGCTCTTAATGAATTATCACCTGCTATGACGGCCATTCCCAAGTGAAAAATGATGGGTGGAGCTTCACCACCTTAATAAGTAACATGGTAAATGAAATATAGTAAAATAAATATCCAAAGACAGGCAATAAGATAAGAGCTTGGTTTTTTTTTTTCAATAATAATATGAAGTTTTTAAATGCGCCTATGTTTAAAATAAGCTTTCATCATTATCAAGTCTGAAGTAGTCCACTATTCGGAGAAGACTCTTCATGTACACGCCATTAAGAACGAATCTCGACTTCTCATTCATTATCTAGATATTATCAAGGTTTAACTTCAATGTCAGCGCCTGAGTTAAATCTAGATTTGTTTATTCTAGCACGCCATAGTTAATGCACTGCTGTACTGACTGTAGCTGTATCAGCCCATATACGTCCCACTGCAGGGCACGGGCCTCCTCTACAATCGAGAATACGATTGAGAGTGGTTAGGCCATATAGTCCACCACGCTGGCCTAGTGCGGGTTGGCGGACTTACATACCATAGGAATTCTTATAAATCGCTATGGTATGCAGGTTTCCTCACGATGTTTTCCTTCACCGTTTTAGTGCGTGGTGATTGATTATCAATACACATATGACTCCAAAAATAGGAGACTGTCCCGCCCTCACACCCACCACTGTAACTCCTGTAAGCCAGGATAAACAGTGGCACGCAATGTAATGACACCGAGCATTGAAGCTTCCTTAACCATTTTTTTGAACAACGGCAGTGATTGTGCCCGTCTTATATTATGTGAACTGTTATGCTTGATTCCAGTAATAGGTATGGCAAAAACGCCGAAAAGCACGGAAGTTCTTTCTAGTCTCTACAAGGTCCATGTATTATACAACTCCAGATGATATTTGCATACTATCTAGCATGGTTTTACGCTCATTATGACTCCGAAAAGTCAGAGGTGTGCCCTGGGATTCGAACCCGCGACCACCGTGAACATGTGGGCAGCCGCGTCTAGTTCGTTTACCAACAGGCCACCACGCACTTGATGGTAAAAGCAAATGCCATCCTGGGAGAGTAACGAAAGGTTTTAGACGGTGGTCCAATGCCATGCGATACAATTATGCCGGCCTGCTGAGATGCTTCTTAGCTATACCTCTAGGATTATAGAAAGGAGCGAACATGTGTTACGGTAGACTATTACCACACCTCATAATAAATATATGCATAATAAATGCTAATGGAATTGTTAGAGACTTTCCCGCCCTCACACCCGCCATTGCAACTCCTGTCAGCCAGGATCAACAGTGGCACACAAAGATTTGACACCGAGCTCCGGAGCTCGGCGAGTCTCTCAGGGACACTAGCTTGTCTTAAATGCTAATGGAATAATAAAAGTACAGCAATGTGTAAGTTCAGTGAGAGAAATAGTGCTCCTTGACTAGTGATTTAAATGATGGCGATAATCAAGCCCGTCTCACAACATCTGGAAGTGAGTTCCACAACACAATATATCGTAAATAAATGGAAACATTGATGTAACCTATACTCGTGGTGTTTCTGTACTCTAATACAGTTGGTTTCCTATTTGACACCTCATAGTTTTTGATGAAGCTGTGTGTTTTTTGGAAGCGATATTTTCAACAAATATTAATTTGGTTGTGGCGATATTTATATCCGTCCACATAGCGACCAATTCATGTCAATATCACATGATATACAAACGAGTTTTCATAAAACATACATAAATAAATAAAATATATAAATAACACCCAATAGTCACATACATACATATAATTATACATATGCATATAAACACCAAATCGGGGGAAGTGATTCTGGATTTTTCTAATCATTATCAGCCCGGAGTCTGGTATTTGTGCCCGATATGGCGTTAGGCTCAGCCCCTATTACATCGTGGGACGGAACACACAAGACGCATTTAAAACACCCTACTACTACCAGCTCCTCTGCCTGCCTCTTCTAGGAAAAAGGCGTGAGTTTATGTATGTAATTCTCTAAATAGAGTAGGAGGCAGAGGGCTACCAGTGGTACCTTTATGGTTCTGTCCGTCTCAAAATTAAGCCCCAGAGTATCTCGCCACCTTTAATTTTTAAAAATGATAGTTCGCCAGGGTTTCAATTCTTATTCTAGCTTAAACTATGGATTTACTACTTAAATCTACTATTAAATGCTAGTAAGACTAAATGCGTCCGTTTTGCTTTACCGAACGTGGCAAGCGTAAACACGCGTATCGAATTAAATTCAGAAATTCTAAATCTAGCTAATTCCACAATTTTTTTAGGGATCACTCTAGATAAAAAATTACAATGGGGTCCACAAATTGAGAGATTATCAGCTAAACTTAGCAGCGCAGCGTTCGCAGTCCGAAAAATAAGACAACTAACTGACGTTGCAACGGCTAGATTGGTATATTTTGCTTATTTTCATAGTATAATGTCATACGGCATTATTTTATGGAGATCAGCGGCTGATATCGAATCCATATTCATATTACAAAAAAGAGCAGTCCGTGCTATTTATAATCTAGGTAGCCGCGATTCTTTGCGATCTGTTTTTAAGGAAAGCAATATACTAACCGTGTCATCTGAATACATCTTTCAAAATATAATGCACGTTCATAAAAATATTAACAAGTTTTATAAGGTCAGTGACACCGACACTATTAATACGCGGAATAAAAATAAACTAGCAAAACCCTCGTTTAGACTAGAAAAGTCAAAAAAATATTTCTTGGGTAGTTGTATTAAATTTTATAATAAGCTTCCCAATTGGATAACACAGCTACCGGACAAACTATTTAGGACTCATATCAAAAACAAACTTATGACTAGGGGTTATTATAATATTAAGGAATATATTGAGGATAAAAAAGCCTGGGATTAGGTGTTCTCTTGCACATTGCGACCTCCTGGGGCCCTGAACTATTCGCTTAATTCACCACCTAACCTAATTTAAATAATTAAAAATATCTAAAATTGTGAACTAAATAATTAACCAATATACAATCAAATAAATCAATTAATTTATATGACGACCGATCGAAAAAAACATATAAAAATAATAATTAATATGGCAAATCTTTGTAAGACAAGTCACAAATACTTATTTTAGTAAATTGACCAAAACCAAGCCCACTGAGTTTGACTCGCTGGATCTACTCAGAAATGGATCGCGCCGCGTAGTATCAAGTGGTAAAGTAAAGCCCGCTGAGTTTGTTCGCCGGGTCTTCTCAGTCAGGGCCGCGTTGGATCCGGCAGTAAGCCTAAACATACGGGACGTATCGAAAATACTTATGGTCGTTGTCTTAAGTTGGACCCAAAACAAGCCCACTGAGTCTTAGTCGCTGGATATACTCAGGACTGGGTCGCGTCGCGTAGTTCCAGTGGTAGTGTAAGCCCACTGAGTTTGTTTCGCCGGGTCTTCTCAGGAAGGGCCGCGTTGGATCCGGTGGTAACTATAAACCGCTAAGCACCGTTGTAATATTTATGGTCCACAAATAATATAATTTAATTTGACTAGCGTAAATAATGTATTTCTTTGACAAATAAATTACTATAAAGTAAAAACTAATACTTTAAATAAAATATGAATAAAAACTAAATAAATTAATAAAACTAATTATAAATAAAAATTTAATTTATTTAAAAATAAATAAAATTAATAAATAAATTGATAAAAGCAAGAAATTAAAATAAGTAATACTAAGTTTAGGAAATATATTGTAAATAGAGATTAAGTTCTATGTGTATTGACTTGTCATAAGAGCTCCTTAATTGCCTACGTGATCAATAAATACATTTCATTTCATTTCAAACACGATGGTATTTCAAAAATCACATAAAAACATTACGCGTTACTTTGCGAAAATTTTAGTTGGATTATTTTTGAAGTCACTAAAACTAAAACCCGTCTTCGTTTTTGGTAGCATTGAAATGCCCTATATGTATTAAGATGCTGTAATATATTAGTAGGTATGTGAATTTCTGCTTTCTTTTCTTAGCACCTTTTCTCCGCAATCACGGTCTCCGAATTACGTGAATGTATCAGGTGAGTCATCTCATCTTATTTTTCCATTTATACACTTCCTCGGTTTTACGACCAAGCTAGCCGCGTCCCATAACCCTTACTCGATTGTCATTTATGTTATCATTCCATATATGACATAGGAACGGCAACCTGCAAACCTCTCACCTGAAAAGGAATATTTTTTTGTGGTAGTGAATGAAAAAATGAATGAAAGACTACCGTGCTATTGGCCTGATAATGTGTTGACGACCGCCCATAGACAGTAGTAAAACCACACAGCTCCATGAATTACAAAGCAATACTTAGCAATCCACTGGGCTCGCCCTTCTGAGACATAAGCTGTTAGGTTTAAAGAAATATATTCTCAAAAAGATTGCATCACTTAAATGTAAATACAGTTTCCTTATAGAAGACACGATAGTTATTCTGGACTACGTAGAAATGCAATAACAAAATTAATATTTAACAACGAGTTATGAAAGAGATTTTTTTTCATTTCCGATTTTAAACTCAGTAAACAATGAAACATATAAGAATTATTGAGTAATCTTTGGTTTGGCTTTGGAAACCAAAATTAAGTATATAAAACTGTATCTTTATATCTGCAGGTAATGTTAACAACAGACTTACTATACATTGTACTTATATAACAAATGTTATAAAATACAATCAGAATAAAAATAACCCATTTACAATGGAACTCCCTACTCACACTTCTAACTGATTGATTCAGTTCTAAATTGCCCTAATTTATGACTACCTACAGAACATTCTAACAGTACATAGGTTCGCTACCCAGGTATACATGGCATCCAGCCAGTAACAGCCAGAACCTGCCAATACGAACGAAATAAAATACTTTATTTCTTTTACCTTAAGTATTTCGTAGCGAACTTTGTGCATCCCGCTCGCGATTTTAAAAGGCCGCATGTGAAAAGAATTCACTGAGACTTTAACTACAGCTAAACCATGGTTTTATAGCAACTTTTTTATACTAAATACAAGTGTTTTGTGTTAGAACGTTGATTTGAATTCACCGCTCCTAATGGTAAGTGGTACATATAAATTCTCTCTTTCTCATTCTCTACCTTTTTACCTTTGTGAGTGTGTATGTATGTGTGAGACGAGCTTGCGTTTCGCCTGATGGTAAGCGATACGACCGCTCATGAACAGAAGCAAAACCAAACAACAACTTGAATTACAAAGCAATACTTGGCATCCTTAGATCTAAGATGTTAAGACTTAATATTTCTAGTAGTTACTATGGCTACATTTTCCTTCAATCCGAAACACAGCAGTGTATTTACATTGCTGTTTGGCCGGAGAAATAGACATTACGGTGATAACTATCCAGACGGCCTCTCACATATGGCAGGCACCCTCCCTCTGTCTCCCTCTTCATAGGAACATTGCTGAACATATGCCTTCCCCAAACATTTTTAAATCGATCTTTTGTAAATGTCTAGTAACTTCTTACGAATATCAACTTGCTGAAGAATTTTATTTTCCATCTATACATATAAATAAAATTGAAGTGTCTGTTTTAAAAGTGAAAATAAAAAAAATGTCCAACTGCATATCGTTATATACACGATACCTGTGCCAAAAATGATAATTTAATTTTTTTTGTCTGTCTGTCTGTTTGTTCCGGCTAATCTCTGAAATGGCTGGACCGATTTTGACGGGACTTTTTTTGTCAGGTAGCTGATATAACAAGGAGTAACTTAGGCTACATTTATTTTAGAAAAATAAAGTAATGTTGCAATGCCTGCGCGCAGCTCACGCGCATGCCACCACTGGGCCGTCACGTCGGGCGCCTCCCACCACTTCTCCCACCAACGAATCAATACCACATATACAAAATATTGTATATAAAAAATTTTTTCAATAAAGCTAATACAAAAAACTGAAAATAAATGTGTAACGGGGGTTTACCGCCGCTCGCTAAGAGATGGCGTCACCGTAGAATTAGATCGCGGTATGGTTTCGTTATAAAGGCAAATAAAAATGCAAAAACCCAAAAAAAAAACTAAATAAACCAATTCACTTTTTTGTTAAATTCCACGCGGACGAAGTCGCGGGCACAGCTAGTCTGTCGATAAAATTATGCGGTAGTAAAAATACTAGTTCATCCTGGAATGCGACCCTCCCATGAGTCACCGACGGATTTTATACCTTGTCTACAATGGGTACTATTTTCATGGGTATAATCCATTAGACTGAATCTTCCTAGTAAATAAAACAATTTTTCATATTGAGTTTTCCAGTTTTCTATAGATTTCCCTATACTACGAATACATTTGTGGTTTTCTGTTTTTCAAAGCGGCATGGCGTGTCATAACGTGCGATTTCGAAGTACTTATTCAAGAATACAGCAATAGTAATATACAAAATCAATGTGTAATAGTAGGTATGTCGCGGTGCAGTAAGGCAGTAGCGCAGTGTGCTAGGGACGTGAGGTCGATGCTCGGCGGAGTAGCTCCGTATTCGTGGCGAGCAATGTGGGTTGCCAGCAGACAATATATTAAACGATGTAGTCAAATTTTAAGATATATTTACATGGTATTAAATTAGCAACTTTTCCAAATGGCAAAAAATAAAATAGGTAATTATTTGAGTTAGGTTAGAGATAAGACGAATTATACTTTGATAATATGATGACCCTTTTTTAAGATAAGTATTTGTAGAGGTTTGGATACCGGCCGCCGTTCAGTGGTAACTAACCCATTGTAGTAATTTATGCAATTTTGTTGCAGTAAGGTTTAATTCTAAATAAATACACCCAACATACATACTAGTCCTGACCGCACATTAAAATTAAGTCTTGTGTAGTGGATATCAGGAACTAAAAAAGACTTTTCGGTCTCACAAACGTTCAGTAGGGCGATTAACGTAATGAAATAAGTTCAGTTGCGGCGCAGTTGCAGTTACGTTTCGATCAAAACAACCCTTTTCATATTCTCGTAATACGCTCGCGTCAAGTTCGCGTCACGCAAGCGCTATATTGTATTCTACTGCTGCGCGTATATGTGACTGTCAAACAAATTTCATACGTCTGACGTACAGTTGACGCGCAGCCAAACATTTACAAGAATACAATTTTGTACCAAAACGTAAACTTAATTGTAACCGCACCGCAACTTGATCGGCGCGTCAACAAATTACGTGTGTAAAACTTTTAAAACAGTTCGTTTGTTTAATCATTAGGAGTAACATTAAACGATATATTATTACACTTAAATTGATACAGACAAATCTATATTGTTAATTTAGAATTACACTACAATATTCTTATAATATAATAATTGATTACATATTTATTTTTTTAAAACATCTGATACATTTTACAATCACATTGTCTATTTTTTTACCCTCAATTAATTATTTATTGGTGTGTTGTTTTTAAACAAATAAATTAAAGTACATAATTCAAATAGGCTAACACGTGAACCGCCCTACAGATCCGAAACAAATAACTGTGGATCAAACAAATACTTGTCTCGGTTCAAGATTGAACCCGCGGCCTCTAGTTTCACAAGCGTCTAACCAACTGCAGAGGCTGTCAAATATTATATCAATACTACGAAAAACATATTGTTTTCCTTTACAATAAATCTTCACATGAAATAACTTCAAATAGTCTAAACAGCCAGTTGGCATCCCCAGTTGGCGCATTGGCCGTTACGTGTTCATACACTCATTACCATACACACTGAACGTTTGACATTTTAATACAAATACCACAGTACTTCCTATTGTACTTGCATGCTACCAAGCATCGCTTTCTCTAAAAACATGCTATTTAAATGGCGAATATTGAATTCATTAAATTGCACGAATATAGAAGAACGTAGAAGCCACAGTACATACAAGCATAATGCAGGGTAGATGATTATGTGAAAACTTTTTTTTACTGACTCGGCATAATAGCTCTAACACCTGATGGTAAATGCAAAAGCCGTCCAGGCAGAGCTATGGTTTATAATATTCTCAATTTAAATAATTTCAAGAGTCAATTTTCCTCAATTATATTCAACTTAGCATCACTCGGCGTATGACGTCACCACACTTGTCACTTCTTTAAGCTTCTACACCACGTTTGCCCTTTACCTTTACATGACGTAACACAGGGAAGCCCTTAAAGGTCACGTCCCGTTAGCTTGCTCACAAGCTATTCCGTAAAATTTGCAGTTGCTATAAGCTTGTTGGAATAATTATGATTTATGTTGTATAATGTATTCCGTTTATTTCAAATAGTTTTTATATTTTAATTTTAGGTAAATAAAATGAGAATAAAAAGGCGTTTATTTATAATATAGATTAAAGAGCCTTAATATTACTTTTAAATAATGGAGTAAATGTAGCTTATGACTAGTATTTTCGGGGGTACCTACTCAAACTAGGCCTCTATCTAGAGTTACGAATCGAAGAAATAAAATATCTAAGTACAAGACAATTAATTACACGAAAATCAATTATCACTTTAATTTTGATTAAATTAAAATAATTAAAACTGGAAATAAAAATTATGTCTAAAAGATCTGTTTAAAAATTCGGTGTAGGATTGTTAACAGGCCTTTTTTTTATTGCAGTGAATGGCGAGACGAGCATGCCCGCCTGATGGTAAGCGATGCGACCGCTCATGAGCAGCAGCAAGACCAAACAACACCTTGAATTACAAAGCAATGCTTGGCATTCCACTGCGTCCGCCATCCTGAGACATAAGATGTTAGGTCTCAATATGTCCAGTAATTACTCTGGCTACAATGTCCTTCAATCCGAAACACAACAGTGCATTTAAACTGCGATTTGACGGGAGAAATAGACATTGCGGTGGTACCCACCCAGGCAGCCTCTCACATATGAGAGACCTACCACCAGTAAAATTCTAAGCTTAATTCTGGAATTTCCCCCGAAAGTTATTTTTATCAATCTGTGTGGCATAATTCGATATTATTTATTCATCAGCAGTGAGTGCTAGTGAAAAAGAACACGCGAACATTGTGTTTTCTCCTTAATATAAACAATAAGAAAGTGTTATTGAACATATTCTTAGTCATAGTCTCTGTAGATTGTAGGTTAAATTTAAATAACTCATTATTCGTAAGACTAGATTATTATTTAAATGATGTATTTTTTTTGTACATCCAAAAATAATACACACCATCAGCAATTCTAAAAAGTGAAATATATTAATAAAATTGTTAGAAATAAAACGATAACTCCAAAGAAGACAAGTAAATAAAAACGACTTGAGCAAAGCGACGAGGGACGAAAACTAAGCCAGCGTACAGAAACCAAGCTCGCTTGAGAATAGAAAAATCCCGATACACTCGATATAAATGAAATAATAATGGTAGAAATACACGCTATAGTAACCTGGATACGTTTGTGTTTATCGCAAAATCTTCAAGATTTTACTGGGATATGGGAGTTTTGTATGATATCTATTTGAAATAAAACTTATTTTCGAAAGCTGTAAAGTGATCGAAACGTTGGGAAGTCAAAAATGTAAAAATTAAATCAAATCCGCGAAAAGATCCGTAAATAATAGTTTTATTTCAAGGAGTAACATTCGCGTAAACATACGAAATCATTAAGATATCTATTTGTTTCATATCATATACATATATTGCCTCGATGGCGTAGTTGTACTACGGTACGGTTACAAAGAGGTAACGGGTTCGAATCCCGAGTCGGGCAATATGAAAAGCAACCGTGTAGGCAAAGTGGTATTAAATTTTTCTATTCATTATCGACCCGGAGTCAGAAATTTGTGCCCGATATGGCAATAGGCTCACCCTCTATCACATCGTGAGACGAAGCATATAAGTCGAAATATGTGTTTGTTGATAGCACCCCTGCCTAACCCTTCTGGGAAAAAGGCGTGAGTTTATGCAGGCTTGGGTTTAGATTAAAAGAACTTTATTCTCATAACAAATACATATTTCACTTAAAATGAGATACAAAGAATATAAAATAAATGTTACACTTAATTTAGCCTCCGGTACTTTTAGAAAGAATATGTAGCTTAAGCCTATTTTGTATATTTCATATCAATATTCTGGCACGCTGGTAGCGTAAAGCCAATATGATAGAAACAAATTATGCTTTCAAATCAATATTTAAAGAGAACGAAGGACAAACAATATCTCTGCGCATTGCATTGTGACCGTACCTACCAGGCACCCATGAATCCAAAGAAGTATGAGGAAATACCTATAGTGTCACAGCATAGGAATTAAAGAGATACAAATAAAAATTATGGTACCTCGTCGCTCTTTTTACTAATATTTTATAAATTAACCTCTAGCATATCATTAATATGAAACTTCTGAATTATTTTCTTACTGGTAAGGTCTCTCATATATAGGGTACCACTGCAATCTCTATTTCCCCCGCCAAAACAGCAGTGTAAATGCATTGTTGTGTTTCGGTTTGAATGATGTTGTAGCCAGAGTAACTACTGGACATATGTCTCAGAATGGCGAGTGCAGTGGAATGGCAATCATTGCTTTGTAATTCAAGGTGTTGTTTGGTTTGCTACTGTTCATGAGCAGTTGTGTCGCTTACCATCAGGCAAACGGCATACTAGTCTTGCTATTCAGCGCAACAAAATAAAATATAATTGATAAAATCCAATTAATCTATTTAAATGAAACTGGCATTAACAGAAATCATATTTGAAACAGATGAGCTTATTACGCGCACAAATACATCTAACTGGAAATGAATTTAATTAAACGTACGAATGGATACACGACGAATAAATCATAATTATGCACGTATTCACATACTGATGAGAAACGCAAATACAGTTAACTGAAACGAGCAATCAGGAATTTCTCTCGTTTTGTTTTATACTAGCAGTCGCGCCCGGCTTCGTTCGGATGCTGTTATTTTTTATTCCAGTCCACATCAACAAGATATTATTTTAATTTATAATTCGTGTTTTATTTAAGTTTTAGTGCTAGTTTGTTTGCATACATGCGTAATGCCCCTTATTCCCATAGCCCCATCAAACAGTGTCGGGTACATCCCTCCCCGTTCAAAAGGTCAGGAGCGGTTGAGTACAAAGCATCAGATACAAAAAAAAGACCAGACTGACAGATATCGATTGTTCTAGAAACAACACCAGCGTGGCAACGACTACGATATTTCTCTTGATATTTTAATATAGGATAGTTATGATTTATTAAAGATTGTTTTTAGATAAGAAACCGTTTTCAAAATTAGAATTAAACGAATACTGTCTCGCAGTACGCTATCGCTTCTGGGAAAAAAAAATGACTTCATTATTGATATATATATATATATATATTATAATAGATATGAAGTGATAAAGAGATATATACAATAAAATCTATTACCGATAGTAAATTATTTATTTATTATAAAAAAAATTGTTTCGTAGTTATGAAAAAAATCTACTAGATGGCGCAATTTTCACAGCTATCTTATTGATAAGCATTACCGAAATTCGTCTTCACGCGCAACCATTTTCAAAATACTTGCTTACATTATGACAAAAAGTTTAATAAAAAAGAGTCATTTTTATCACCAATAATATGATTCGCAGGCTTTATTATTTGTAAAATAGTTTTTGCATCATATTAATTTAATAAATATTTTGCATTTCTTTAAACATAGTTATGAAAAAAGGTAATAGATGGAAGATTTTTAAAGCCATCTTATTGATACTCCAAATGTACTGAAAGGCCTATCTTAAGTTTTTAAATAAATAGTAAGTAATAAAGTTTTAATAACGTACCTTACTAAAGTATATCGAGAATGACAACACAAAATTGCAGCAGACGCATTCTTTAAAGAAAATTTAAAAGAAATTGAACTAAATGGACCAACGAAAAACCTAATAAAACTAAATGAAACGAAACAAATTTAAATGAATGTTGAGTAAAACGCGTACAATTAGTTCCATTATTATATTCCTACAACACAATTACCATAGAAATAGCATTCAAATACACATTATTTATTCAGACCATGATCTTATTGAACTCAGAATACTTATTACTATGTATACTAGTAACAAAACCCGAAATAAATAAATAACACCCAACATTCTTACATATTGACCTAACTCCACACGAAGATCTAACTTAAGTCATGGGTATCAGGAACACCGGACACTTTTCAGTTTCACAAACACCCAAACCCGAAAGAAATATTTGTGGCTTATTTTTGCCGCACAAACATTTCTTCAGACTGCGCCATGGAGGCTGAAATCATATAAATAAGTACACCCGAACAACCTAGTCGTTTGATAGTCGGAATTACACTATACAGCTAGACTTGACAGTCTCGTAACAGACCCAAAACCAGTATTTGTGAGTCACGCATACTTTTGTCAGAAGTGCCGCTACCAGTGTATTTAATTAATTAATTATTGCACTAACTAGAAACACACAACACCATTCTTGTAAGCTACTTCAAGACTGCTACTTCAAAACTGATTCAAATTAAAAATATCTAACTGCAGCGACCATTTGGCAGCAACAGTTCAAAACAAAACAAAGCACACTTTCAAACTCCGAAAAAATAAGCAGGTTACTTTTTAAACTTCATAAACAACCAATTCGAAATCATGTTGCAGAACATAATTCAGTAATACTGCACATATTGAAAAATCCTTACAATAGCTCAATAAATTTTAAACACAGCCAACCGTTACGTTTTGGCACGGCTTTGTCATAATGCCTTTTGAACGAAAAATTCCCCCGGGACACGCCAAAGTACACGGCACCAAATTAAATTTAATATTTATTCCTTGCAAGCTATTTTCACTTGACTTGAACTTACAGCTACTACTTTATGAATAGTCATAAAACATAAAGGTTTTGTGTATATTAAGTGATCAAATCTGCGAAATTGTTTAACGGTAATAGGATACTTGACTATGATTGACTTTTTTCATTATTTTGCATACCAACACAAATTACATTAAAATAAAACATTTCTGTCAAATATTAAAGTAGTTTGTAACATGAGGCAAATATAAATATTTTAAAAAGAGTTGGAACATAGTAGGGACATCTGAATGTCCCTTTCGCACGCGCTCACTGTAATGCATATTATGACTAGTGACGTCACTAATTTTGTTTTGCGTCTCTTTTTTTACTCCAAATACAAGTTTTAAAACGTTTGTAACTTGTTTAATTTTGAATGGATTTACAAAATTCTTTGTTTGTAGATTTTGGATATAGCTACCTTTTAATAATTACAAAAACAAGTCAAATACCTTATTGCACATTTTTTTTATTTATGCCGATAGTTAAAGTGACTACAAAGAACTTCATAACAAATGCACCGCAAATCTATATTTTTAGACTATCAATTGGTGAGAAATAGTTGTCTCGAGGCAGTCGAAACTGTGTAAAAATCGAGAAAGGATGTGTTTTACCACCTATTATAAGGTTTCAATCCCACTAATAATAGGGAACACAACACCTAAACTGACGCTTCCCAATTCCCAACAATTTCCTAAATTGGAAACATACAAACAAATAGAGATTTATTTGCTAAATACCAAAGTATTTTGTGGTACCAACACAAATAAATGGCCTAAATGTGTCCAATACGATGTTAAACACACAATCTGAGGCTCAAGTTGTGTACAATACAAACTATGGCTGTAACAATTGTTCGTTCCGTTAGCGGTTCCGAGACTAACTTCCAGATGTAATATTAGCGAGGCGAGTCGAACCAGGTCGCTGAATTAATGATAAGCCGTAAGTTTCGCGCGGCTTTCTTTGTATTCACTTAGCAAATTACACGTCAATTATATAATATAGTTTGATATGTATGTAGTTATTTGTGTAAATAAATTAATCGGTAGCAGAAGTGACTCAAGATAACTATTAAGCCGAAACTACTAGCACTATATTCTGTTTTGTTCCTGTTAATTTTTAAACGTAGATAGAGTAAACTTTATTGTATGCCACTTAATATTAAAACATCACAAATAGTAACAATTATGTATAATTAGAGACTGAAACAAATTGAGATGTTATCGCTATTGGCGATCCCTTCTAGACCACCATATTACAATATCGGTAATATACCCCCGACTTATAAATAAAAACATTAAAGATATAATAAATAATGTCAGATAGTCTCTATGCTCGTTAACTACGAGAAGTTATGACACAGTGGGTTGAAAGCAAATCATGTCAGGAGCAGTTTGTATGAAACAAAGCCAACTTGATCGCGCTCCGTAGTGAATTAATAAAAAGTTCAACTTCAATTGTTATAATATTCAATCTGTGAAAATGAAATTAGAACGAATGAGTGAATTATTAATGCAGAATGGTGTAGCGGGAACGTGTAGCTAAATCTGGCAGGATGTAAGTTCATTTTTGTATATATTTACCTATGTGAAATAGGTACATTAATTACTTTAATTTATCCGTGAAATCGTTGTTAAGTGTACTCTAACGATATTTTTACTTGAAATCTATCCGTACACTTGTTTATTCCCGATAAATAAAAAAAAAATATTTTTTGGTTAAGCTAGGTTCGTGATTAAACACCTGGTGTGGGTTCCCTTCACACAAATATGTCACAACACATCGTCTGTTAACCTCTTTTAAATAAGCTGACATTATTGTGTCGATCGACGACAAATAAGATAAAATATATTTTATTTATACTGTACTTTCAATTATAATGTAGTGCAATCTTGTTATGCTAAGAAAAAGAACAATGTATCCTACGATAATTCTTACACAACTATATTTTGTACTTTTCCAACTGCAGCTAAGTTCAAGTATAAGACATTGAGTAACTAACTACTACTGCACTTCAAGTGTAGCTAAGCCGGAGCTAAGCGACAGGGCGATTTTAATCAATCAATCTTTCCACAAAGACGGCGCTTATCTTGAACAGTAAAAAGGGTATATCCGAATGTAAGTGCCGATAAAAGGATTTTTAACTTCTCTTTAATATTTGTCGAGAGAATACAATGGAGATAAATCCGTGATGATCGCACTTTGACTTTTTTATTTCTGTACTTACTTTATTTAAGTGTGTTTGTGAAACAAGATTTATAAATACATATCACGTCTTTTTCCCAGAAGGGGTAGGCAGAGATGTTATCAGGACTCCCACGTTTAGCTTTGTGTGTTCTACGATGTGATTGAGACAAAAAATATTCCCCAATTTATTTATCTGTTTTGTTTTGAATACCCATCACTTTACGCCTAATATATATTACTTCGAAGATGTTTTTTCTCATTATTCGTTTTGAAGTCCACCACCTCACGTCTAACATAAATTGCCTCTGCGACGATTGTGTTGTAGGTTTAAATTAGGCCGTCATTACATTTCCAACTAGCGAGTAATAAACCAATCACCATCACTCTCCTATGGATTTACTATCTAAACTGCATTGAATATACTAATCGGCACAACTGTTCCGTGCTAATCGGCTACAATGCATTCATTTTATCGACTTACATATTCATAGACAAAATAAACCTATTTACTGGTGGAAGGTCTCTCATATGTGAGAAGCCATCTGGGTGGGTACCACCGCAATGTCTGTTTCTCCCGTCAAACAGCAGCGTAAATGCACTGTTGTGTTTCGGATTGAAGGACATTGTAACCAGAGTAACCACTGGACATATTGAGACTTAACATCTTATGTCTCAGGATGGCGAGCGCAGTGGAATTTTGCTACTGTTTATGAGCGGTCGTATCGCTTACCATCAGGCGAACGGCTTGCTCGCCTTGCCATTCATTGCAATAAAAAAAAAAAACTTTCGAATGCTTTGTCTTCTTCACTTAAACTGAATTCGAAAATCGTTCGAATGCGACAAAACATTCGATAGCTAAAATAGGTTTTAAACTGTTTATAAATGTGGCTGTTAGTAAAAAAGGCGTAAAAGTAGTGCGTGGTGGCCTGTTGGTATACGGACTAGACGTGGCTGCCAACACGTTCACGGTGGTCGCGGGTTCGAATCCCAGGGCACACCTCTGACTTTTCGGAGTCATGTGTGTATTGATAATCAATCACCACGCACTAAAACGGTGAAGGAAAACATCGTGAGGAAACCTGCATACCATAACGATTTATAAGAATTTCTATGGTATGTAAGTCCGCCAACCCGCACTAGGCCAGCGTGGTGGACTATATGGCCTAACCACTCTCAATCGTACTCTCGATTGTAGTGTAGGCCCGTGCCCTGCAGTGGGACGTATATGGGCTGATACAGAGAGAGAGAGTAAAAAAGGCTATTGACATTTTTGTAATTGTTGCCGGGCTTTGCTTCTGTACGTCGAGTTGCCCAAGGAGATATCTGAAAATCAGCATTGTGAGGTTGATTCTGTTTTAACACAGCACCAGGCTGAGATGTTGACCTATTCTGAATGAGCCGCACAACATACCTATCGTTCGTTTTATCGTTCTTTTTATGCATATGACAACGTGAATCGTGAGGCCGCTGGTTCGATCCCCGCACATAGAGAAATGTTTGTCTGGCCCTCAAATATCTCTGTCGGGTCTGGATGTTTGTGATACCGAAAAGTTTCTTTAAGTTCCTGATACCCACAACACAAGACTCGATCTTAGTGTGATGTCAGGACTATGTATGTGACTGTTGGGTGTTAATTATTTATTATTTTATTTGATATACTATTTTGTTGCATTATTGTATTGTGTTGTATTTTATTGTGTTGTAGGCGGCTAATTGCACTATAACAAAAGCATTTTCTTTCTTTTTTTCTTCATATTCTCAAGAAGTTATGAATTCGTGTCGTAAATCGACAGTGTTCGAGTCAAGTTTGAGAAGACAATAAAACTGAGAGATATATTGCTCGACGTCGATGCAAAATTCATGCTCGAATCAAACCGATGCTGATTTTGTCGTATACATGAGAGTGTTGCAGTCGTTCTCGAACATCTTGAATATTATTGAGATGTGCAATATGTTATATCAAATCAAATTTTAAAAATATTCTTTATCTAAATAGATTGTCACAAGATGTTTTGAATCTTTAATTAGTGCTACCAACGCTTTGGAATGTGCTGTGAAGAAAAAAAGGCATAAGAAAATTATTTCAATTGATGATACTCGTACGTAAAATATAGCAATGTTTTGAAGGAAATGAACTTTTGAGACCTTTGGTGTCAGATAAGTTTACTGATTGGTAAAGCCTTGCTGTTGGGCGTTTAAGCTACCTATTTTAAAAAGAAATTAAACTGCACTAGAGCGGTAAGTCCGCCACTTGTAATTTGTTATTCTTAATGTCTCTATAAACTTTTATTCTTTTTACTGTGTACTGTGTCTAGTAAAGAATTAAATAATTGCTCACTACCTCAACAACTTTAATAAATCCATCGTCATGATTCCCAAACATCTCATGTCATGATTTGCTAATGGTTTCGGAGTTGCCGTCCCGCATACGTTAATGGCAGCTTAAACTTTTAACAGCGAGGCGAGTTTGTCGCTCATTAGCTCGACAAGGGACCTGTTATGCTCTGTTTGTAATGTTACTTTACTCTCTTATATTATCATTATAATTTACTGTTACGTGGAACGTTCGTAGATTTCTTTCCTTGGATAAAAGAGGATTCAACGATTTGTAAAGACATTATAAGTGTAGAAATAATTTACTAGTGGTTGGTTTCTCATACATATGTGAGAGGCCGCCTAGGTAATTACCACCGCAATGTCCATTCGTCCCGCCAAACAGCAGTGTAAATGCACCATTTTGTTTCAATTAGTAGGACATTGTATCCAGAGTAACAACTGGACATATTGAGACCTAAAATCTTATATCTCAGGATGACAAGCGCAGTGAAAAACAAAGCATTGCTATGTAATTTATGGTGCTGTTTCGGTTTTCTGCTGACCACGAGCAGTCGTATCGCTTACCATCCAGGCGAACGGCGAGCTCGTCTTACCATTCACTTCTACAAAAAAAATTAACCAAAACATAATTACATTAGATCCTGGCATATGGTATTTGCTATCCCAGTATTTGTTTTTTATTGCTGTCAATGGCGAGACGAGCAAGCCGTTCGCCTAATGGTAAGCGATACGACCGCTCATAAACAGTAGCAACATTCCACTGCGCTCGCCATCCTGACACATAAGATGTTAAATCTCAATATGTCCAGTAGTTACTCTGGCTACAAGTAGTCCCAGTTAATAGAAACAACATTTAAGCAGTTACCTTTATTTCATTTAAAACATTCGCAACAAAACAAAAATTAAAAAGATACCCAACGTATTGTAAAGATTGAAAACTTAATCGTCTGCCTCTACCATCCAGTGAAGCGGTAGCCGCCATTACATTACAGCAATAACCCTATAACAAGGATAATAACCGTTTTTTACCTCCTACTGACGCTTTACGGTGTATTCCGGGATGGTTAAATATTTATCAGTTATAGCTAGCTAAGCTAGTCCTATACGCAGTTTAGTGAATGGAGTAATTAATCACAGCCCCTGTTATATTGGTTGTGAAGAAGAAGTAGCGGGTTTAAAACTATTATTTACGGATTTTATCGCGAATTTAGTTTATTTTTTTACATTTTTGACTTCCCGACGTTTCGATTACTTTACAGCTTTCGTGGTCACGGGGCGGACTGAGGTATTGGTCGTCCGCTCTGTGACTGTTACAATTCAACTACCCTTATTTTACAATTATTAAATTAAAAAGTTAATTTAAATAGTTAGTCTGTATTTGCGATCCGATCTACGCAGAAGGAGCTCACAGTGTCTTGAGGTCTGGCAGTTGGTCTTTTGGGTTCCGATTTAATTAAATGTAGTATTGGATTGGATTGTAGGATTGGAATTGTAACAGTCACAGAGCGGACGACCAATACCTCAGTCCGCCCCGTGACCACGAAAGCTGTAAAGTAATCGAAACGTCGGGAAGTCAAAAATGTAAAAAATTAAACTAAATTCGCGACAAAATCCGTAAATAATAGTTTTATTTCAATGTGTAACATTTGCGTAAATCTAAGAAACCTTTAAGTAGCGGGTTTGATCACTTCTCCGTCAACTTTTTATTAGTAGTCCTTTTGTTATTTCCATCTCTTCCTATTATTCAGTTCATTATTAAGTTCGTCGCGGGTTAAAGACAAGTTAGACATTCCCGGAGACTCGCCGAGCTTAAATTATTGTACTGGTGGTAGGTCTCTCATATGTGAGAGGCTGCCTAGGTGGGTACCACCGCAATGTCTATTTCTCCCGTCAAACAGCAAGTTAAATGCACTGTTGTGTTTCGGATTGAAGGACATTGTAGCCAGAGTAACTACTGGACATATTGAGACTTAACATCTTATGTCTCAGGATGGCGAGCGCAGTGGAATGCCAAGCATTGCTTTGTAATTGTTTGGTTTTTCTTCTGTTCATGAGCGGTCGTATCGCTTACCATCAGGCGAACGGCATGCTCTTCTAGCCATTAATTGCAAAAAAAAAAACCTAATTCTATTAAAAAAACACATACATTTTCGTACCTTTGTTCCACAGTGTTTTAATCCCAATACAATGTAGTGTGTAAATATTTAGCATCGGTAATATCGCTTTATTCAGCGCGTACAATGTTTTTAGCGCGGGACAGCGCGGCGTCGTCTATTGGAAATCTGCCAAAAAGGACACAGACGACCCACTGTTTACCTATGTTTAGGGCTGTAAACTCTGCCATGTACGGAGTTATATGGTTCAGTCGGAAATTTTAATTGTTTCGGGAAAAATTGCACTCCACTTGGTGGTTATAACGCCATTTAGATTGTTTATAGACTGGTAAAATATGTCAATCCGGACACGGAAAAAAAATTGTTAGACTGATAAATATGGTTACAAGTATCACTACATAGTATAAAACGAAGTCGCTTTCTCTGTCCCTATGTCCCTTTGTATGCTTAAATCTTTAAAACTACGCAATAGATTTTGATGTTTTTTTTAATAGATAGAGTGGTTCAAGAGGAAGGTGTATATGTATAATACGTACATATTATTGTACAGAAATCTATTTGTACCCGGGCGAAGCTGGGCCGAGCCGCTAGTATATGTATATGTCGGAAATAGATGATTCCTCAGCATTATTTCGGATTGCAGCACTAGCGCAATCTATTGACAAGAGGTCGACATCTCGATTGTTTGTGAGGTCCATCGTTTACTTTAAATCCTCAACTTTGTAATAAATAATTACTTAATAAATTTAACACAGTTAATTTCTATAACACTTGTATTTTAAACACTTATTTCAAACACTGATTTTAAACACTGATTTAAACACTTAGTAGTTTTTATAGAACTTTTCCGTACGAAGGCGAATTACTGAATGCTCAGCTCAACAAAAGCCTTCTACAAGAAAATTCTGTAATCGCGCTGATTAGTCAACCAATCAAGCGCTCCGATTGGTTCAATATAAACAAAGTAAACTAAACACTTTAAAATAGCTATTCTAATGCAACATCTCATAATAAAATCTTAAATTACGTGTATGAGAGTTTACATAATTATTTATGAATATTGATAATCATTTTATAGTCAAGAAATTGTTTTACATCGAAAGGATGTCGCTCCCAGATAATTGAGATGCGCGACATCTATACGGTTATAATGTGAAACTGAAGTAAAAGGAAATAACAATCAAGTATTAAAAGTTTAGGCCTTAAATAATCAATGGAAAATGTAATATGGTTAAAATTCATGTTTATTATTTTATTACGGTGATAAATCATTTTATAATCAAAAAGGAATAAAAAGGAAGTAGCTACATCATGGTTACAATGAGCGCCATCTGTAAACCTACATTTTAGAACTTGAATTACTTTAAATAAGAGTTAACATTACAAACATAGAGCTTTAGAGCTTGTAGATGATGTATAAATTTGTATAGTAAATAATTATGTTTAAAATAAGTAATAAAATCAATATTTATTATTTTGCGGCGACATATATATTTTCCTACTCCTTTGTATGAACTTCATCAGGTAACACCATTGTTTACTGCTGGACACAGGCCTCCTCCAAATTGCGCCATTTCACCCTGTCTTCGGTTTGTTGTACCCAGCATCTGCCAGCGACTTTCGTAAATTATCACTCTACGTATTTTGCAATTGTTATTTAGCGGGGACCTAGACTGCTGAATATCGACAGTATTATTTGCACTTTGAAAACGACTCTAATTTCAAATGCTCGTCTTAGCAGATACCAAATTGAATAACAATAATGTCTTATATGTAGCGTGAGTGTGTGTGTTGAATTGTTGTAACTAATAAATCTGTTTATTTCTTTTCTTTCTTCTTTTTAATTTGTCCGGTTCTGCCGCACAGAAAATATAAGAATTTGAAGGACGTTATGACCAGTGTTTAATGAATATTAATAAAATTAACAACCAATGTATCGACGTGACAAGCAGTGCAGTGCTATACAGAAACAATAATCAATACTTTCCACTTTCCCCTTGCTTTTCATCCATTCAACTTAATCAAAGGCTGCCCACGCAGCGACTATTGTGTTCTCATCTATTGAGGGAAGCATTGACGTTTGCCGCTTCAACGCTGACTATAAAAAAATCTTTAAAGCCTTATTTTCCAATCGTAAATTAAAATCATCGAATAAAATTTAATGGTGGTAGGTTTCTCATATATGAGAGGCCGTCTGGGTGGGCACCATCGCAATGTCTATTTTCCTGCCAAACAGCAGTTTAAATGCAGTGTTGTGTTTCGGATTGAAGGACATTGTAGCCAGAGTAACTACCGGACATATTGAGACTTGACATCGTATGGCTCAGGATGGCGAGCATTGCTTTTTAATTCAAGATGTTGTTTAGTTTTGCTACTCTCCATACCCAGTATAATATCGTTCCCAACTAAATTGTAACTTATTTGGTAGTTAGATTTTGCCTGCAGATAAGGCCTTAATAAAAAAATGATATTAAATCATCTCTACGATAGGCAGCGACCTGTTTATGCCAGACCGTGGCACTACGAAGATCCATGAGCCGTAATGATAGCTTGCCATCAAACAGGCCGCATACTTGTCTGCCTGTGAAGGCTTTAAGTACATCTTCAAATTCAAATATATTTATTTTATTTTTTTGTCCGTCGTATTGCTGGCAGCCCTGAGTGTACTCGACTTACAGTCGGAAACTGACGTGGCTCGTGTGATTGTTATGTATATTTCTATTTTCTTTTGTATGTGGGCCTTGAAAATGTATCGGCCTGCAGTCCTCGCGAATGACGTACATATTTCTACTGTCCCGACAGGTCTTATAAAAAGGTGAAACATAGATGAAATTAGGAAGACAGGTTACAAATTTTCTGTCGTGTTTCGTTCTGTAGGTGAGATTATTGGATGACCAATATCCCTTTCCTTCCCATTCTTTTGTCTTTTCGCTCACCTCCCGATTCAATGAGCCCGCAACACGTTTATAATCCCAGTGTTGTAGATGTTCATGGGCATTGACCACTCATCATCGCGTGACCTGTCTGTTAATTTGCCGGACCCTTTGTTTAAAAAAATTGATACGTGGAGTATTTTTATTATACAACCTTAAAGTAGCTGTATTTATGTAATATCTCTTCGTAATAAGAAGCCGAAGACTCGTCCCCCGGCGCGGCGTAGCAATCGTTTGTTTAGTTGGCCAATGTTTGTTTGGATGTGGCAGACGCTATTCTGAAACACTCTTTGGAATCTATTATATAAAATTTGGATAGATCTGTTGATCGGAATCAAGTGTGATTTAGATAAATTGATTAGTTTAAATTATTATTGCTTCGAGTTTAAGTGTTTGTATCAGCCCTGTCATATACGTGACACTGAAGGGCTCAAGCCTCCTTAGCAATCCAGAGTACGATTGAGAGTAGTTAAGCCGTATAATTTACCATAGCACCGCACCATAGTACCATATTTTTTTTTTATTTGCTTCACAAACTGGTTACAAAGTAGAAAGTACACACAACAACTGTTCAACAATATAAACATACGGACAATTTATAACCTATTAAAGTGAAGACAGCATACACTAAAAACAAGATAAAAAAGCTCAACAGATCATTATATAAAAAAAAGATATCAGTGCTTAAGAACTACTTATTGCTAATGAATCTGTGTACAATTTATGAAGCTTATCTTTTATTGAGGTCAAAGAACCAGTAAAAATGTCTAAATTACTACTGATGGAATTATAAGACGATGTGATGCGAGAGATACACGAGTGTTGGCCAACATTGGTTGTGTGGAAAGGAACTACAAATGTCTTTCGGTTTTGGAGCCGACTACCACGACGAGGAACTTGAATTTTCAATCGATGCAGCAACTCAGGACAATCTACGCAACAGTTTATAATCTTATACAAAAAAGCGATATCAAGTATCTTTCTACGATTTTGGAGAGACGTCATATGGAAAAAATCCAAACGATCCTTATAAGATTTGAGTTCTTTACATTTATTGGAACTGTAAGTTATAAGATACAGAAAGCGTTTCTGGATGCGCTCTAGTCGGTCAGAATGAACTTGATATCCAGGGTTCCATATAGTGCTGCAATATTCGAGTATACTCCTTATTAAACTGGAATATACCAAAATACTTAGATTGGGTTCCCGGAATATTTTACATTGGCGGCTAATAAAACCTGATAATTGAGATGCTTTCTTTACAATGGCATCAAAATGCAATCTAAAGCTAAGGCGGTTGTCAAATATTACTCCAAGATCCCGGATATTGGTCACCTCAGACAGAGGCATGCCTTTAATAAAGTATGTTGCAGGAGTAGGCAAGTGCTTGTTGGAAAATTTTATATGGTAACACTTTTCGGTGTTCAATTCCATTGTGTTTTGTATACACCAGTTTTGTATACGGTTGAGGTCGTTTTGCAACAATTCAATATCCGAAAGAGACTCCATTACACGATATACTTTCAAGTCATCAGCGTACATTTTAAAGGGAGATTCAATAACCTGGCAAAGATCATTAATATAAATTATAAAAAAGAGAGGACCTAAATGCGAGCCCTGTGGTACTCCTGAGGGGACACCGCGAGTAACCGACTTATATCCATACAGGGACACCAACTGAGACCGATGTCTCAGATAAGATTCGCACCACCTTAGCAGTGAACCATGGATACCAAAGTTACTTAATTTTTTTAAAAGTGTGTCGTGTCGGACTAAGTGGAATGCCTTTCGAAAATCTGTGTAAACAGCATGCACTTATTTTTTCTTATCAAGCGCATCCGCAATATCTGTAGCGTAGGAGGCAAAATTCGTAGTTGTTGATTTTTTGGGCGGAACCCGTGCTGATTTTGGTGAATGTTTTGGCAGGTATGCGAGTATATCTTACTATGTATTAGACTCTCCAGTACTTTACCACAAGTTGATAAGATTGAAATCGGTCTGTATTGCCAAACGTCATCAACCGGACCAGACTTGTGGAGACCACTATGTGTGCTATCTTCCACGCTTCCGGAAAAATTCCAGAAATAATTGACCGATTAAATATTTCAGCAAGAGGTATATGTAGATTATCTGCACACATCTTGAGAAAAATAGCAGGAATTGAGTCTGGACCAACACTTTTATTACAATTAAGACTCAGCAAACGTTTATATTCTTCCCGTTCGCTTATTTTACATCCACCAAATGCCGGCATTACACCATCAAAAACCTCGTCCATTTCAGGAACCACAGTAATGTCACTTTCCCGATAGATGGAATAAAAATATTCAGAAAAAGCATTACAAATATTTTGACCACCCGAAATTAGTTTTCCCTTTGAGGTCATTTCATTCGGAATTGTAACACTATTTGATTTTTGTTTATTTACAAATGTCCAAAGATATTTGGGGTTTTTACGAATGTTTTCAGCCGCCCGCTTCTTAAAAGCATTATAACATTCCTTAATCATATTATCGCATCGAGAGCGTAACATTGCGTAGATATATTTATCCATGGGATTATTATATTTTTTGTATTTGGAATGATATTTCGATTTTTCCTTTATCACTTTAATCAATGATCTGCTAAACCAAATAGGGTACCTTGTGTTTTTGCAACGACGCCTGGGAGTGTGTTTGTCTATGACAGTATTAAGATGTTCATAGAGGATTTCAACCATCTCATTGACCGATGTGACATCCTTCCATGGCTGAGACCAATCAATTCGTGCAAGGTCGTCATTTACAGATGTAAAATTACATAAATTGTAATTGTAACTTTCATTAAACTTAGGCTTCAATTGACAGCACATTTGGGTAGTAATTTTAATTGATAGAGCTGGATGATGTTTATCTATGACAATGGCTCAGGAATCTCAGTTATAGATATTGTATTAGGGTAGTTGGAACACACCAAGTCAAGAATACGCTGATTACTATTAGCAACTGGATTACATTGAACTAAGCCATTAAATGATAAAGCATCAATAAGTGACATTTCCAGTGCTGATGAACCAGTAATGGATGTAATAAACTGCGTGGCTTCATTAAATTGCTACAGAATACCACCAAAATTGAAATCCCCAACAATCAAGACCTGCGACTTAGGCGGCAGTTTATGTTGTATGATATGAGAGACATTATCTAAAAACACATCCAAGTAGTCTTGTTTGACCGGAGGGGGAATGTAAATTAAACAAATTGCAAGAATAGTATTGTTAACTGTCTTACATGTCACCCAAAGATCCTCACAAGATGTCTCCCAAGATTTTTTACGCAATACTTGAAGACTTTTTTGGGAAGCCAAGAAAACTCCACCACCGTCCTTAAGACCAGATCGAGTTGAGCAACGGTCACGTCTGAATATGTTATATCTCTCGTCAAGCAATTCATGATCAAAAATGGTACTGTTGAGCCAAGACTCTGTAAACATTATAAAATCATAATCCTTAGACAAAGCAGACAGCATCAGTATTTCCGTCTTAGTTCTCAAACCTCTGACATTTTGGTAATATATGTAAATCTAAACTTAGGTTCGCCATGACAAATAATTATTTAACAAACAGCTAATTATTAACACAAAAAAAAACTAAAATTATTATATAGCTTACAGCGACTTAAGACAGTCTTTATTTTTAACTAATATAGGTCCTGAATTAGTGTCTTTCCGGATGAATACACGGCCGTTACGCACCCAAACAAACTCATATTGTTTTTCCTTCGCAGCCATTCTAACAGCGGCATGAAGCTTTTTATTTGCAGGTGATAAGTGTTCCGTCACAAATATGGGAAACTTTGGGCCTGCGATTCCCAAGAGCGTGGTATTTAATTTGTCATTCGCATTTTTCTTATTGTAATTTTTCACAGCAGCCAACAGGTTATCACGTGTGCGTGGGGTTTGTAATTTTACAACGATACTCCGCGTGCGATCAGATGCTTGATTCATTTTGGCCGTGCGAGTCATTGTAATTATATCCCTTGGATCAATGTCCACCGCCACCACTTTACTTAGTTGTTGAAATATGGTTTGAAGGTTCTCATTCCGATGTTCAGGGAAACATTGTATCTCTACGTTACAGTCTCTAGCTTGTTGTTCCATAGACATCAACGTATGCTCAATGTCCACCACTCTAGTCCGCAGTTCTTCATTCACAGTTTGTAGCTGGAGTATTGTTTGCTTGCTTTGCTCATTTGTGAGTAATTGATCATCGTGGCAATCCGACAAAAAGTTGATACTTTTTAAAGCATCGTCAAGATCCAGGCGCATCGATGAACATTTCTGGGTAAGTGACTCCATATCTCGTTCCACTTTCGATATGATGTCATTAAACTTGTTAAGAGACGCTTGTTGTACTGAAAATTTATCATTCATATCTTTCCGAAGCTCCCTTATCGCTTTTAAAATTGCAGAGTCAGCGGATTCCGAGTCAGCATATGTTCCCGGAGACGTTTGCCTTTGCTTACCGTGTAATGGTGTATTACTATTATCAGTCTTAGGTTGAGCTGCCACACAAGCTGGACAAATCCATTTAGACCTTGCAGTCGGATTATCTACGTAATTGACACAATCGCTGTGGTAAACTTGCGAACAGCTACTATTAGTGCATTTTATTCTCTTCTGAGTGACTGATATTGCGCCATTACATGCCGAACACTTCATTGCCATGAAATACTTAACGACACACTAAGCAAGCAAGCAAGAATAGCAAATTTTTACAGCTAGATACTTCGTTGGAGAAAAAAGAAAATAAGCAGCACAGTAGACACCAGCTATTTCGACACGACGCTTCCACCTGCCGTTGGCTCCGCGGATATCGGTCGCCCTCCAGGCCGCCGCCGTGTGCGATGGTTCGAAACCAGCTCGACTCGCAAAAAATTGCGAATCTTCAAATATATCAATATTATTCACTTGCCAAAGCCGCGAGTGAGACACAAATACTCCGTTCAAGATGGCCGCCGTCACAAATGAGAAAATCCACAAGATAGTAAGAGAGGGTCCGATTATTGCAAAACAACCAATCACAGTCAATTCAAAAACAAATAAAACTAATTATGACACAAACACGCACAGGTCCACCTCGGTTGAGCAACAGACGATGAATGATGAATATTATAGTATAGTTCACCATAGTTTAGTCACTGGTGGTAGGTCTGTCATATGTGAAGACGCATGGGTGGTGGCACCACCGTAATATCTATTTCTCCCGACAAAAAGCACTTTAAATGCACTGTTGTTTTTCGGATTGAAGGACATTGTAGCCAGAGTAACTACTGCACATGTTGAGACTTAACAGCTTATGTCTCAGGATGGTGAGCGCAGTGGAATGCCAAGAATTGCTTTGTAAAAGTGTTGTTTAGTTTTGCTACTGTTAATGAGCGGTCGCATCGCTTACCATCAGGCAAACAGCATGCTCGTCTCGCCATTAACTGCTATAAAAAAAATGTATGGTTTGTACAGTATAATGCTATAGTATATATATATAGGGTTCGAAACCTAGGGCACACCTCTGACTTTTCAGTATAGTCAATCACCACGCACTAAAACGGTGAAGGAAAACATCGTGAGGAAACCTGCATACCATAGCGATTTATAAAAAAATATATGGTATGTAAGTCCGCCAACCCGCCCTAGGCCAGCGTGGTTGACTATATGGCCTAACCAATCTCAATCGTACTCTCGATTGTAGAGGAGGCTCGTGCCCTGCAGTGAGACGTATATGGGCTGATACAGATACAGACAGAGTATAATGCGGGTTGGCAATAAACCTTATACAAATGGAAAAGAGTACGCAACTATATCACTATGAATAATAGACCTCTCTTTGCATTAACAGAGATCTAAAACCATCAATAGAACCTCGCGTTAAATGCTCACATCGCAGTGAACAAGCCACATTAACCGCAAAAGGAACAACCGTTTTGCGGCTCCAGTGGTTGCTTTACTAAACATGTTATCCAATAGATTAAGTGTTAAACATTTTACTTTTAAGACTAAAAAGAAGAACGGTATCTTTAGACACTGAATACAGACTGGGTACAAATGAGAGATGCTAAGAATCGCGTATGGATCTTAAGAACTCTATCTTCAACAATTGAAAGCAGTTTATAGTAGATATGTATTGTAAAATATAGCAATCTATGTTCCCACTGTCACGGGCCTTTTCTATAAGCGAGAGTACGATTAAGTGGGGTACAGTCATATAATCTACCACGATGGCCTGGTTCTAGGGAGGCTTCTAGATCAGTAATTATTTTCAACCGGTGATCCGCGGAATACTGGTCCTTAAAATAATTTTGGCATGTCCGACAGTTACAAATAGTACCCTTTATTTACATTTGGTTGCTGTATTTACAAACAACCAAATCAGTCAATCAACTGGATGCTCAATGGCTAAACAAAAACTTGGTCAAATGTCAATCGTGACTAAAAGGTTAAGGACCACTCTTCTAGATTCTAGAATCTAGAATGTCCTTAAAATAATTATTTCAACGAGATATAAACTGACAAAACAAGTGTAACAAAAAAGAGCGGCACGGAACCAATATTTATGTGTCCTCCCTCCTACGCAGTCAAACTATCTCCAGTCCGTCGACTCGTTTCCCGCGTGCCTGCTAGGTAGGCACGTATTGCACACGATTCGTTCTGTAAAATTATTTCCTGTTACGCACGATAGAAATGCTGTAGAAATATACAAAAAATACTCGATTGCGATACTATTACTTTTTCGATAGATGTTGTGCTTGTTTTGATGTCCTCGCTTAACACTTCAATGCATTATTCACTGCATTGGCGAAACAAAGTATGCTAATTCTTCGTTCTGGGCGCCTTCGCTTCATTTAGGAATATAATTATTTTATTTTTATTTAATGAAATATAACATAAACATATTCGTTCCCTAAATATTTATTGTATATCTACAGCAAATTATTTACGACCTGGTCTGATTTACACCAACTTGTAAATTTTGATATTGTAAACTGTTCATTTTTATATTGTAAACTGGTTTTGAAAAGAGCAACACGAGAGTTTATTTCTCTTTCTTTTCTAATGAACACCGCTTTCCGAACCGGGTGGTAGATAAATAAATTGGCTGAATCTAAATGATGTCGAACATTTTAATGGATTCAATAAATTATTTTCATTACATTATGACGCAGTTATTTTGTAGTATTCTCCGTCAACGAATTTTTATGTACAAACAATACCGCGCCAGTAATGCCAACTGACAATGCAATTATGTTGACCAACGGGAAAAAATCTACCACTTAAGTAGAAATACATCCGAGCATCCTCTACGTTGAAATATTAATTAAAATTGTAATAAGTTGGTTACTTAAAAGTATTAAGAACACTTTTAAGTAACTAATACGGATGAGAGTTCAAAGATGTCGCGGTATCTTTTTCTTCGTCTATGTATACACACAACATAGATTAATGGTTTAGTTTAGATTTTTATGGCTTAGTTCAATAATTCAGTCTTAAGTTTGGAAATACGTGTAGATACTATTGTATTAGAACAGCCTCAATAAACACAATTTTTCGCAGTTTCAGGCGTTAGTTAAATTATTTATGGTCGTGAAATTTCATAAGGGCGCGATTTCACGCAAGTGTAGCCTTTCACGCAGTAAAATGTAACACTACCTCCAGCGTGTTCAATTATAAAATAAATAAATACACCCAACCGTCACATACATATTTCTGACCCCACATTAAGATCAATGAAGTCATGCGCTGTGGGTATTAGAAACTAGGAGAAACTTTTCGGTTCCACAGACACCCAGACCCGAAACAAATATTTGTGGGATCTACATTTGTCTCGGTGAGGGGATTATATTTTTGTTGTTATGTGTTGGCCATGCAATATAAATGTTTTTTTCTTTCTTTCTAAGAAACTGTAAAGAAGTATTTATTAAAAATCAACAGCAGAAATCTTCGTGCTGAAGCGTGAAGCCCCTTACCCATGTCAGCAGAATTATACACTTTCGGCACAGTTCTGGCGTGGCTCCAATGCCGAGCCGAGTGGCGATGCAACCGGCCACTTTGAACCCTCATGCTAAACTAATTACTTTGTACAACTTCATGTTAATGTCTTGTCTTTGGTAGCTAATGTGGGCTGCTAGACTTGTATTTGTCTGGTAATGTTTTAGTGTTTACTGGGTCAGAAGTGACACCTGTAGACATCTGGCGGGGATAACTTATTAAATGACGATTGATCAGTTTTCGACCGGAGAGGAAAAATGATTAAATTACTAAAATGGCTATTAAAAAATAAGGGTTGATTGTAGAAGGGTGAAAATTGAGGATTGTATGAATTTTATCTTAAAAAAATAGAAATTAAAAATGTTGTCTAAAAAATAAAAAAAATTTTAGGCCTGGACTACCCCTAACATTTAGGGGGATGAAAAATAGATGTTGGCCGATTCTCATAGATACCGGATAAGCACAAAAAATTTCATCAAAATCGGTCAAGCCGTTTCTGAGGAGTATGGCAACGAAAACTGTGACACGATAATTTTATATATTAGAAAAATAAGGGTTGATCGTAGAAGGGTGAAAATTGAGGATTGTATGTATTTTTGTATGATGTATCATAAAAAATAGAAATTAAAAATGTTTTCTAAAAAATAAAAAAAATATTTAGGGGTGGACTACCCCTAACATTTAGGGGGATGAAAAATAGATGTTGGCCGATTCTCAGACCTACTCAATATGCTCACAAAATTTCATGAGAATCGGTCAAGCCGTTTCGGAGGAGTATGGCAACGAAAACTGTGACACGAGAATTTTATATATTAGATGTTTGTAAAAAAAAAGATTTCTTAAAAGATTTTTCATTTTAACATTTGAAAGTGTGTACATTTAACAGTTTATTACTAAGTTTCGATATTAATTGTAGTCATTTGCTTTTACTAGTATGTTTGTTTATTTTTTCAAATGTTATTTGATTGTGAGGTTTGTGTTAAAAATGTATGTTTATCAAATGAGTGAATGAGGTGACCGAAATCTTGCGTTTATTTACATCGGGATACAGTAATCTCAAGTAACCGGAACCTTGAATATGTGAAAATTGAAGCTGACTAGGTGAGTTTTTTTATTTTACTTATTAGAATTTCTTCCGCCGCGACGATCGATCGCTGTTTTTTCTGCGTTGCCGCAGAAGATGGACATGAATAGTAGTACCTACATTTAAGACTTGTTATGTTGGCATGGTTTCCGACTTAGAGATCCGTCGCGTGGCTGTGGCTATGCTAAAAAACTTTAAAAGAAAAAGTTTTTGTGACCGAGTTCTCCGCCGCATACCCAGTGTCATAATCCTGTGCACGCCGCTGTGTTTTAGTGGATGATTTGTAGGGTTGCAAGACCGCATTGTTGCTGGTTGTTGTAGATCTACGTATACGATTTAGATCTGTCCGCAAGAAAGCTTTACAATCAGACACAGGACACAGGACAATCAGACCAACTCAGTCAGATATGGAATGTGTAAAGAAACAAGTCGATTGCAGGCTGACACAAATGCAGGACAGTGATAGATATATGGAATACATGGAATGAAACACATCCCGAAGAATTATGGCGCAATTTTTACTTCACGTTAACCACTGCACTTCAGGAAATTAGCAAACCTCTACAATCGAGACGTGATTGGATATCGGACGAAACATGGGAAGTCATTATCAAGAGAAAGAACATCAAAAGTGGGGTCCTGAGAACAACTGAACATGATTACGCCATACTTAACCGCCAGACAGCTTTAGACAGCCTCCGTGGCGCAGTTGGTTAGACGCCGCCTGTGAAACGAGAGGCCGCGGGTTCGATCCCCGCACCGAGAGAAATGTTTGTGCGGCCCACAAATATTTCTTCCGGCTCTGGGTGTTCGTGAGACCGAAAAGTCTCTCGTAGTTCCTGATACTCACGACACAAGACTCGATCTTAGTGTGGAGTCAGGACTATGTATGTGACTGTTGGGTGTTATTATTATTATTATTAAATCCAAAGGTTACGCAGACGGGATAAAAATCGCCACCTTGAAGAGATTTGCACTAAAATAGAAGCTCACTCAAAGAAATACCAAACATCTGCTCTTTTCAAGAAAATCAAACAAATCACGCGTAGCTTCAAGCCCTTGTCATGGGTGATCGACGACAAATCTGGAAACCCAATACATGATCTGGACAAGATTGAAGATCGCTGGAAGGAATACTGCAGTGAGTTATACCAGGATGAACCACAACAAAACTCAACAACTACATCGCCTCTTGTTTTTGACCCGGAACCTGATATACTCCTCTCGGAAGTCGAGAAAGCCTTGGGAAAGCTTAAGAACAACAAAGCTTCGGGATCAGACGGCATCACTACAGAAACGCTAAAAGCTCTAGGAACCTCTGGAATAGCCGCGCTATATAAGATCTGCAACATCAGGCAGATAATAGAAAAGTGCTATGAATTTAGTATCCCTGCAATTATGTGCTTCGTAGACTACCAAAAGGCTTTTGACTGTGTGAGGTGGAAGCAACTATGGAAAGTCCTTCTTGAGGCCGGAGTTCCGGCACACCTTGTTTTACTCATACGCAGCCTCTACGAAAAGGGATATGGAACTGTTAAGGTGGCACACACAACATCGGGCCATTTCCAATTTCAGAAAGGTGTTAGACAAGGCTGTCATATCGCCAAATTTATTTAACATCTATGGTGAACACATCATGCGAAAGACTCTCGAAGGGTGGAAAGGTGGGATCAAAATTGGCGGTGCTGCTATCTCAAATCTTCGTCACGCCGACGACACAACACTTTTCGCGTCCCCAGAAGAAGAAATGGCGGATTTATTAACACGTTTGGAACAATGCAGCAAAGATTTTGGCCTAACAATAAATAAAGAAAAAACCAAACGAATGCTAGTCGACCGTTCAGAGACTTTTGGGAACACAGGGATACTTGCGGAATACGACACCGTAGACCAGTTCTTATATCTCGGTTCTGTATTAAACAACAGGGGTAACTGTGAACCTGAGATATGACGACGCATCGGAATGGCCAAAGCTGCAATGACTCAACTCCAAAAAGTCTGGAAGGATAGCAACATCTCTAATAGAACAAAAATAAGAATAATTGACATATCGCCAGACGCGAACCAGACAACCTGGAAAAACTACTCATTGTTGGAAAATTGGAGGGAAAAAGACGACGAGGACGAACTCCCAAACGATGGGTGGATCAGGTTGCCAATACACTGAAGGTCTCTATTAATACAGCATTACATCAAGCAGAAGACCGAAGCTGGTGGAGAGAGGTCATCAAGACAATTGAGAGTCACGATCCTCAATAATGAGGAACCAACTGAAGAGAGAGAAGACCGCATTAGTGGGTTATTTTAAGATGCAAAGTGTGACGGTAAGGAACGAAAGTTGGTTGTGTATTTCTAGAAGTGGTACAATGTAGGAGGTTGTTTTGTTCAATAGGTCCCAGCTCCGGCAAACGAGCCAACAGGTTACCTGATAGTCAGTGATCACTGCTACTGAACATCCGCATTGCTTGGATCATGAGTACGTCGCCAGACAATCAACCTGGGGGAGTGAGACGGAAAAATAATGGGAAGAGGGATGGGGTATTGGACTTTCGGAAATCTCACTCACCGAAAGAAACGCTACAGCAAATGGTCGCTTCACGTCAGTATCCAGTGAGACAGTGATACCGTGCCTGCCCCCTTGATGCTGAGTCATGACTGACAACAGCGTGGCTCCACCACTTCCCAAAAAAGTCATTAAAGCTATTTTTTTTATTGTAATGAATGGCGATTCTAGTATGCGTTCGCCTGATGCTAAGCGATATCTCCGCTCATGAACAGTAGCAAAACCAAACAACACCTTGAATTAAAAAGCAATGCTTGAATTTCCACTGCACTCGCCATCCTGAGAAATAAGATGTAAAGTCTCAATATGTCCAGTAGTTACTCTGGCTACAATGTTTTGCTGCTTTAATCCGAAACCCAACAGTGCATTCAAACTGCTGTTTGGCGGGAGAAATAGACATGGCGATGGTACCCACCCAGACGGTCTCTCACATATGAGAGACCTACCACTACTTAAACATTACAATACAAATCTTCCCGAGAAAATCCACAAGAAGTAATAGATCCCATCAAAAACATCCTGTAAAAAAATTCCAAGTCTCGCAGCTCAGTTTTTCTACCGCAAAAAGTTGTGAGATCCATGAAATACCAAGTCGATTAATTTATTTAGTCCTTGATTAAGGGACGTTCTGTATAAAGTTATTACGTAAGTTATTATCATATCAATATTAAAAATTCTTTACGTTGTAAATAAATAGATCGACTTGGCCATCGCATGAAAACATAATGTATCGTACAATTTATGCATAATGCTACTGGCTTGGCTTTATACAGAACGTCCCTTAATCAAGGACTAAATAAATTAATCGACTTGGTATTTCATGGATCTCACAACTTTTTGCGGTAGAAAAACTGAGCCGCGAGACTTGGAATTTTTTTACAGGATGTTTTTGATGGGATCTCACGTCTTTTTGTAGAGTCCTACTTTATTCCTTTTCGGTACTTTTTATTTCTAGAATATACAGGGTATATCAAGACTGCTACCGAAAACGAAGCCGGGTGGTAGTTTAAGCGACTTCATACATAATGCAACGGAAAAAGTTGCAAAAAAAAGCGACAATTTTTTATTTTGTTATTTTTTCCTATGGCCATATTTGGGTGGTAAATACATTTTTTCCTAAAATAATAGTGTATGCCCTTTTATTTATAAATACTCTAAGGTATAAAAGAGTTTAAATTATTATTTTAGCAAAAACTATGGATTTACCACCCAAAAATGACGATATTTAAAAAATCATAAAAAATAATTGTCGCGTTTCTATGCGAAATTTTTAATTGCATTATGTTTGTAGCCATTAAAACTACCACCCGGCTTCGTTTTCGGTAGCAGTCTTGAGATACCCAGTATATAATGATTTTTCTTAAAGCCTCTGTCTTATGGTTTTTTCTTATTTTTGTAGGTATCAATTTATCACAAATATAGCGGATTTGATTATTAGTGTTATTTCTTTCATGGTGATTGTTTTCGAGCTATTTAGTCTATTTATTTGCAAGGTTATCTTTGTCATGTTTTTCTAGAGTAATGTTGTACAGTTTAATGGGCTGAATACACCCTTTCCCTCTTTATACCCCCCTCCTGTTATGCCTCATATATAATATATATATAGATACCAATCTACAACTATTATTCCATTATATACGGGTACAACGAATCATTAACTGCAAATGTATCTTTGTAATCCTATACATTTATATGAGATTACAAAGTTATTCACGCAGTTGGTGTATCTAGAAAACTAGACAGAAATTATCAAATGTTTGATTTTTTCCTTACTTTAGACACTAAATACTAATTATATTCTAAATTTGAAGGTTCTATGTCTGCTAGAAGTGCCTTAGACTTTTGATGATCGGTCAGTCAGTCAGTGAGTGACAAAATTACGAAAGTTTGACAAGTTATAATTCTTAAACTACTGGTTCAAATTGAATGAAATTTTAAATATACCGTGTTTACATAATGCCTAATTAGTAACTGAAAATTCAGGCTTCTTGCTTTAACCACAACGAAGTTATGGGGGGTTGAAAATGGTCTGAATTGCTTCGAGAAAAGGATGTTACGGACTATAGCTCGACTTGGATTGTTTGACGTTGCATTTAGTTCGGCAAGTGAGGATGATATAGATCGGAAAGCTAGGTGATATGATATACAGGGTATATCAAGACTGCTACCGAAAACGAAGCCGGGTGGTAGTTTAAGCGACTTCAGACACAATGAAACAGAAAAAGTGGCAAAAAAAGCGACAATTTTTTTTTTGGTTATTTTTTTCCTTTGACCATATTTGGGTGGTAAATGCATTTTTTCCTAAAACAACAGTGTATACCCTTTTATTTATAAATAATCTAAGATATAAAAGAGTTTAAATTATTATTTTAGCTAAAACTAGGGATTTACCACCAAAAAATGACGATGTTTAAAAAATCATAAAAAATAACTGTCGCGTTTCTTTGCGAAATTTTTAGTTGCTTTGTGTTTGTAGTCACTAAAATTACCACCCGGCTTCGTTTTCGGTAGCAGTCTTGAGATACCCGGTATATACGTAACACCAAGTCGGTAATTAAATTTTCTTTGTGTTGTATTAAAGCAGTGAATTTTAATGATAGTCTTCGCAAAAGGCAGACGTATCTTTGTTTTATTTACTTAGTGAAATATTCCAAGCGAGTAATGTCAATAGTGTTTTCTGCGAGACACAGTAATTTCACATTTTTATTTAAGACGTTTGTAGCAATCAACAATGGTCCCTTCTCTTTGCTTGTTTAGTTTACTTAATTTTCAGTTCGAGAAACACACACTACAAAACTGGTAGCGCCATCTCTTATCAAACTTAAGAACTAAAATAAATTAAAATTATTTTATTAAAATCCTGTTTCAAGTATACATATTGCTGTAAACAATTGTAGTAAATCCAATATTTTATTATTGTTTTTATTACGCAGTTCAACTTTGTAAGTTATTCTAAATCTATAATATATAATCAATAATTGTATTTATGTAATTATTGTATTTTTAAAATAAATCCATAATTAAACGTAGTTACTTAAATATATGTCCATATTTCTAAAAATTTTCTACAAAATAATTACAAACATAAACATAACCCAGAAACCTTCAATTACAATCGAAGCAATAAATAAACACGCTGTTATCCAGCAATTCTAGATGAATCTTCAACATTCAACGTAGTATGAAACATGAATACTTAGATAGTATTGAATGTACCCAGTGCGCAGGTCAGGCGATATTTGCCAGCCTGGATTAACGTCTCTTGATCCAGCTATTTTCGGATTTAGCAGATGTTTGCTGAGAGACAATTAGGACCCCCGCCTACAACGCAATTAATTCGACAGAACACCCTAATGGATTGGGGATGGGAGCTAAATTAGATGGTGTAGAACACAAAAATGAGATAGGTGTTGATAGAGGTTAAGTTATCAAATGTAAGCCTCAGTTTAAGACGTAGTAGATTCTTTTTTGGATTAAAAAAATAACTTTTGTTTATTCCATACTTATCTTATACCTTATCCCAGTTTTAATTTAAGTCTCCATTCCCATATATTCATTTAAAAAAAAGCCTTTCCAAAGGCAAGCAATTCCTACTGTTTTAGTTACTTAATTCAATATTGAAACAAGACCCATATTTTTTTATGATAACAGCCCATCTTCACAAAATCCATCCACCTGAAGTCACAAATCCGTACTACTATTCGTATTTTTTATTTTATTTTAAGGATTAGCAGCAATACCAAACATCTGGAATTACAAAGCAATGCTTGCCAATCCACTGCTCTTGCCACCCTGAGACATAAGGTGATGAGTCTCAATATATCCAGTAGTTACTCTGGCTACAATATCCTTCGAAACGAAATACAACAGTGTATGTCCACTGCTGTTTGTTATTATTGTCAAAACTATAAAAGCATTTTCTCTTAAAATAGGTTCAAGTGACTCTCACGATGGTGTAACATTGTAGCGTAATAACTGCAGTGTTTTAAATTTATGATATCCGCAGGGACGCTAAGCCGCGATTCTACTCAGTCACCGAGCTAACGAGTCGTGTCAATGAACTCCTGATTACAATTCACATTTCAGATTACTGCTGGGTACTTCGCTTCTTGCTGTTTCTTGAGTGTGATGAAAGTCTCCACTCCTATAACCCAACTAAAGTAATAGGTACCTTTTGACGTTTCATCTTTCAACCATGGAATTGTGGTTTCCTTGTTTTATCTGAAACAAAGCGTTAATGGTTTTTTTTTTGTTCCATATTTCGTCACGCGCCAATAGAGATTACAACACGTTAAATATCAGTCATTCGTCTTATATTTAATTCTACTCACCATTCATCATATTCTAATTCTACATTTAAGAAAAAATTCTCTGACATAATTATCGTAACAAACTTACTCCCAAACTTGGCACTGTAACTATGCCAAGTTATTCACTCGAAATTATATTCTACAAAAATCCGAGTTCAGTTGCTATCGTGACTGCTATTTCGTGATGGTTTGCGGTTTCAAAAACTCCGCAAAAACTATTCCAAAGATAGCGCAGTATCCAAGTAATTGGATTAAACTTCACAGATTGGAATGGTGTTTGGCTGATGGCAATCCTATAACTGGCTGTTTTAAAGTTATTTTCGTATTTTCTGTGTTCTATAGTTTAAAAATATATGCCAGCGAAAACCAATTAAATCCTTGTCATCCTTTGTCCACAACTTTGAAATACTGTCCATTTATAATCTTGAAGAAGACTAGACGAGTGCCATGCTTATGCTGCAAAAAATAACAGATAATCTCCATTATATATTTTTAATTGATAAGTGTGACTTTAAGTCGTGTTTATTTTTACTCTCAATCACCTTTTATCCTTGCATGAACTGCATAAGATCTAAAGAAAATCACTAGTTTAAAATAGCTGCTTGTTATCTCTGCAGATGGCGTAAAGGTCAAATGGAGGGTGAAATCGTACAGTTTGTGGCAGTAGTTTAACGAATGTTATAGTACATGTAATTATGGAAGTAAAAAATGTTGTCTTATCATTTCTACTATTTCTTTTGTTTAATTTAGGCGAAAAATCTAATTAGTTAACGACAAGGGGTGAGTAAAGCAATAAATAAAACGGCACCAAAACTAAAAACTCTGTCCCTAAATTAGTAATTTCAGTGATTTATTAACAAGCCTCGGCAAACATAATTCAGTACAATATTCTTTATTGTAAATCAATACATCGGGTATATCAGGACTGCTACTGAAAACGAAGATGAGTGGTAGTGTTAGTGACTACAAATACAATCTAACTAAAAATTTCGGAAAGAAACGCGACAATCATTTTTTATAATTTTTTAAATGTCGTCGAGTTTGGGTGGCAAATTTATAGTTTTTGCTAAAATAAGAATTAAAAGCCTTGCGTACCTTAGCGGCTTTAAAATTAAAGGGTGTACGCCAATATTTATGAAAAAAAGGTGTAATTACCACCCTAATAAGAGAATAGAAAACAAATTACAAAAAAAAATTGTCACAATTTTTTGAACAAAATTTAGTTGCATTGTGTCTGAAGTCACTACAACTACCACCCAGCTTCGTTTTTGGTAGCACTTTTGATATACCTTGTATAAAAGAAGAACAAAATACAAAAACAAATTAACTTAATGGTATTAAGTTAAGTACAAGGGGCGGTCTTATCGCTTGGAGCAATCTCTTCCAGACAACCATTGTATGTTATGTTTTTTGTATAAATATCAATAATAATCATAATTTTCAATAGTAGTCTTTATGCTTGCAAAGCCCCCAATCTATTTGCAACATTCGAAATTCAAAATCATGAAACGATCCGTCCTAAGATGGCGCCCTTACATTAATAACTCAAAAGAACCTTTTTAAAAATACACTTCTGAAAACAATTTCACTATAATGTTTACTTTATCACAGAAAAACGAATGTAATACTCCATAACCTACTAAGAGCTTGTGGCGCGGGGTGTCAACGACCCGCTGAAAACAGGGGGCCGCGTGTCTACATCGCCATAAAATTTACTGCCCACCGCACTACCTGGAAGTATTATGAAATGCATGATAGTAACAATTATGTGAATCGATTGCTTCATAACATTATTTGAATAACATTCCGACCTAAATGCCAGGGGTGAACGAACTGTGACGAGATTAGTCCGCCCCTAGATTAAAGAGGGGCTAGATAGATACTTAGATATCCTAGCTAGTACTATGTTTTAATACTGATAAAGGGAACTGATTACAGAGCTCTTGATTAAATATGTTGTTCATGTAGACACAATTTCATTGTGCTCTATGTAAGTGTATACTAAGGGTACAAGACGAAGCATAAACTGAAATCCGTAATGCTTATGTTTATAACCTTCATGTCTTGTGCACCGTAATTAAAATAACATGGAAACTATAGAAATATGTTGTACCCAGAATCCCAGCTTGAAAAAGCAAACAGAATTAGACAAACATATCTAAACACCGTGCTCCACTAGGTTTTATAAGTACTTTCATTTATGTTCTCAAAATTCTGATATTTTTAAGTCCTAGAATTTAGTATCTCAATCGCATCCCTCACGCATACTGTCAGAGTCGACGCTTCTAAATAACCCTATTATTACGTTTTCTTTCAATTCGATTTTTCTTGTGACGTGAGATCCGTGTAAATATCCGCATTTAGTCGCGGATCAATGTGGCTCAGCTTGCCGCATTGGGGATAAATAAAATATATCGCAGATGGGATTATGTGATACATACCTATCTTCTGTTTGATTTTCAAAATGGCAACTGAGGCTGTACGGATTTATGTCCTTTGGCTTTTGTTTTCAAAGTGGTTTTAATTTACCTGAGCTGTTTTTTGTCCTCTAAATAATTTTAAAATTAGAATTTAATCCATTGAAGTAGTATCTTAGAATCCCTTTTTAATACGAGTAATACCACCACTGTACTATACTGTACAATACTTAGGAACGCGTTATAGCTGTGAATAAATTAACGTTTAAATGATTACATCAAAGTGGAGGAAACGGCGCAAGTAACTTCCTCATGTTTAATAATTATATCTTATTGATTGAGAAAATGCATAGCATAAATTCTATAAAATCAAATCTTCTAAATAACCATAGCAATCAATAGAAACAATGGATGCACAACTAACTGTTTAGTCAACCATTCCGCAATCCATATTTTTCTTTAAATCACTTATACTCCGTAATGACTGTCCCGCTATCACATCCACCACTGCAACTCCTGTGTCGCAGGATCAACAGTGGAACGCGTTGTAATGACACAAAGCATTGAAGCTCGGCGAGTCTCCGGGAATATCTTTCTTGTCTTTAACCCGCCACGGAATAAATCAGAAAGTTAAATGAATAGGAGTTGGAAATAAATTATTATCCACTTCCCTCGATAAAGCCTACTATTCCATAATCTATGAAATCTATGGCAAATTCAAAATAAAACTCATAAAACAAAACCATTTGAAATAGCTTCCTTTGAGAGTTGTTCAGTCTCCGGCAATTTCACGGGAACGAAACGCAAGTTGTTAGTTCCCCGTCAGTTTTTTTCAATGCGATATTTGAACCATGGTCGAGGCTCGCTCTGGCTTTCAGCCTGTCAATATTGACTGCTCCTGTGCGGGTGACGGACCTGTCAATAAGCTGTATAGACAATAGACTCTATTGTCTACTATTGACCATGGCCCACGGGAAATTCAAATGACTAACATTCAATTGATTTCTTGTTTGATTGTGTATCGAATACAGGGATACATTATCAAAATCATATGGAAATATTTATTACGTTTTTAGGTAGTTAGTACTAACAAGATGGTGTTTGACGGTGGTCGTGGGTAAAATTACAGGGCCCATCCATCCCTTTTTAGACCGACGCGTCGTGATTCGAAAGTAAATATTGTGTCTCAGTTTTATGTATAAAAGAGAAGAGAGCCTAGTGATCTGCACCACAGGTTAAAACCTACAGCAGACACTATCTTCTCACAAATGATGTACTTAAGAAAAATAGTTTAAAGGCAACATGTTCCTACAATTTTTCTGAGGAGAAATAAAGTTTATTGTTATGCAACATCAATGTAAAATAAATGATTACACTCAATTACCGAGCATCTTAACATTAAAGGAAAACATTTGAAGACCAAAAAAAAACCGGATTTAAAAAAAACTTTATTTCAAGACTTAACATTCCCGTATATACCAGTGCATTTTCGTTCATCAACAATGTTAAATAAGATATTATCAAATGATCCTCTAGCGTGTTATAGATACGTTTCACAATGCTCTAACAATAGTTGCAAATGGCCATAGATTTACGTCAGTGCGCAGTTCATAGAGTAAATTTACTCAGTCGGTGTTCAATCCAGCTGAATCAGACGGAATTCAATTCATAACTCTTGTGTTATGAATGTTCAAACTACATATTTGGACTTGAATATAACTAAAAGTTAAATTGGATGACTTGAAGACTGCACAAAAATTGTGTTTTGTTATATGTAATTATGGTAGAGTTCATTGTTGTTTTACTGGTGACTGCCAGGGTAGGCATCACCGCCATGTCTATTTTTCTCGCCAAACAGTTGTGTAAATGCAGTGTTATATTTCGGTTCAAGGAAATTTTAGCCAAAGTAACTACTTGACATATTGAGACTTAATATTAATAATCATTATCATAAGTCTCAGGATGGGGAGTGCAGTGGAATGTCAATAATTGCGTTGAAATTCAAGGCGTTGTTTGCTTTTGCTACTGTTCATGAGCGATCGTTTGGCTTACCATTAGGCGGACTGCATGCTCGTTTGGTCATTCATTGCAATAAAAAAACGAAAGACGCAGGTTTAAGCGTAGTATTGTCATACTGTTCATTTTAAAGTTACGTGCGAATTTATAGTTAATTACATATTGCAAAGGAAAAATTTGCGAAAACAGCAGTGTAGCTAAAAGTTCTCAACAAGAATTTGCAATGCCGAGCGTTCGACGTAAACTGACAAAAGGATGGGCGACCTTATTAAGGTTACTGTAAGACGCTGTTTACGGGCCGCTTTCAACAGGTCGCCTGAAATTCCTTGACATATGCTTATTTTGAACATTGGTCACCCTGTGTCTAAAGATAATGATGAAGAAATTGCTTTTCAAATCGCGAAACCGTATTTTCCCTTCGAAAACTTAAGTGATCAACCGTCATTGTAGTACCAAATTGTCTCTATAATATGACAGAAAGATCAATTCTAATTATCTCATGTATATAAACACATTTATTACCGCAGCTTGGGTTCAATTGATGGTCAGGCAGAGTATGCCGGGGTCAGCGGCCTAAATTCCTACTTCAAATTACATCAGGGTCGGTGCGAGAGGGTATGTTATAGAGGTCATGACCTCCTTGACCTCTGTCCTCATGTCAGATTGACAATCCTCCTAAACTTATGGACATTTATCGGAACTTTTTTTATTTCATTTTCTACGTGAAATATAACAAAAATGACAAGCACACATAAGTTTAAATTCGCGCAACAGATTATTTTGACTTTTCCAAAACCTTAGTAGAGAACCTTTTCTACAAACAAGTCATTACGAAATTTCCCTGCTCCGCAAATGTTGGCTATGACCGTATCTTTAAGCCTATAGGTAATGACAACATAGCCAAAGTCTGTAGCCCACAAAAATCCACAATGATGGCAAAACCAAACAAACCAGATCGTCATAGGGTTGCCAGAAATTGAGGTCAACATTGAGTGGAGAAGATTTTCTAAGATATCTAGCCAGAGCGTCCTTGTCTCGTGTCGGATTATGTAAATGGCTGCTCGGAATGCAATCTCGGGAAAATATCGTAATATTCCATCGCTTTACTTTATTACTTGTTCATTGGAGAGTTCTCAGTCTTTTGTTCGAGAATATGTGATTAAAATATACGTAAGTTAATAATCGTGAAAGTCGCAGGAAAACAGCGCTTGGGACAGGACAATAGAATGTGGCATGAAAAAGAAAATAAATACACCCAAAAATCACATACATAGTCCTGACCCCACACTAAGATCGAGTCTTGTATTGTGGGTATCTGGAACTACAAGAGACTTTTCGGTCTCACAAACACCAAGACTGGAAGCAAATACCTGTGGATCACCCAAATATTTGTATATGTGCACGGATCGAACCCGAAGGAGGCCTATACCCAGTAGTGGATTGACGTGGGCTGATATAGATAAAAAAAGTTGATAAAAGTTGGTTTACCTAATCATTTAATTATCGGTATACCATAGAATATTAAAAAAATATCCGGTATATTGATATAGAATTATTTTTTATTTTTTTGGTAGAGCAAGGTGTTAAAAAGACCTAAAAATTAAATCAGTACAAAGTGTAAATTAGGTGCATTAATAAATAAATACACCCAACAGTCACATACATAGTCCTGATCCCACACTAAGATCGAGTCTTGTGTCGTGGGTATCAGGAACTACGAGAGACTTTTCGGTCTCACAAACACCCAGACCCGGAAGAAATATTTGTGGGCCGCACAAATATTTCTCTCGGTGCGGGGATCGAACCCGCGGCCTCTCGTTTCACAGGCGGCGTCTAACCACCTGCGCCACGGAGGCTGCATTTGTTTATTTATACCATTTGGTATCGTTATTCATTTTCATTTATTTATTCTCTATTAAAGGCAACAAACAGTACAAAGTATAAAGTAAAGAGAAATATTATAGCTGGACTTAAAGCATTAACCAATAAAATTTCC